>JABFQM010001189.1:0-23631 GCA_022816865.1 Zelostemma sp. ZL-2020
CGTAAGAGTCGCGTATAATCCGAAATCGTAACTAGCACTGCTTATTGACCATGCGCCGCGCGCAAGTTTTTGTTCTTGCACGTTGGCAATGGTAACCGAGTAACAGCGACGTTCAGGACGATATGCGAGTGTGTGAATTGTTTGTGTGTATTAATCAAACAATTCACGAGAGCCTTGGATATTGCACATGTCGCAAAAATGAAGATCGAAGAAGTTAAAAGCACCGCCAAAACCCAAAGAATTTCCGCTCATACTCACGTCAAAGGATTGGGCTTGGACGAAAATGGCATTGCCATTCAATCGGCCGCGGGTCTCGTTGGCCAGGAACATGCGAGAGAGGTTAGGTTTCACGATTATTACGATTGATGCTATTTATTATAAATGTTTTCTTAACGTTATTCATTCATTTGTTAACGTACGTAAAAATCAACATTTTTTTTTTCAATCGGAAAAGTCGAAATTTTGACCATCAATATAAAATGTAATAAATGAATAATAATTAGCAAATTTTAGGCCGCCGGGATCGTCGTCGACATGATAAAATCGAAGAAAATGTCAGGCCGAGCGGTGTTATTGGCCGGTCCTCCGGGTACCGGTAAAACAGCGATCGCTCTAGCGATTGCCCAGGAACTTGGCAACAAAGTACCCTTCTGTCTGATGGTCGGGTCTGAAGTCTTTAGTTCAGAAATCAAGAAACCCGAGGTATTGGCAGAGAACATCAGGAGATCCATAGGTCTGAGAATCAAGGAAACAAAAGAAGTCTACGAGGGAGAAGTGACGGAACTGACGCCAGTGGAAACGGAAAATCCAATGGGTGGTTACGGAAAGACGATATCTCACGTGGTGATCAGTTTGAAAACCGCAAAAGGAACGAAACAGCTGAAACTTGACCCTACGATCTACGAGTCATTGCAGAAAGAGAAGGTGGAAACAGGGGACGTTATTTACATCGAGGCCAACAGTGGAGCCGTCAAAAGGCAGGGCAGGAGTGACAATTTCGCCACGGAATTTGACTTGGAAGCCGAGGAGTACGTGCCTCTACCAAAAGGAGACGTACACAAAAAGAAAGAAGTCATTCAAGACGTGACGCTTCACGATTTGGACGTGGCCAATGCAAAGCCTCAAGGGGGTCAGGACATCATGTCCATGATGGGCCAGATGATGAAACCAAGGAAAACTGAAATTACCGGTATAAAAAAGAAAATTCAAACTTTTTTAAACACGAAGAATCAATTCATTTTTTAATTTCAGACAAACTGCGGAAGGAAATTAATAAAGTCGTGAACAAATACATCGACCAAGGCATAGCTGAGCTGGTTCCGGGCGTTCTCTTTGTCGACGAGGTTCACATGCTGGACATCGAGACCTTTACGTACCTCCACAAAGCCCTCGAAAGCGCGATCGCCCCGATAATCATTTTCGCCACGAATCGTGGCCGATGCGTCATTAGGGGAACCGAAGACATAATCTCTCCCCACGGCATCCCTCTCGATCTGCTGGATCGCCTCTTGATCATCAAAACGCTTCCTTATTCTCAGAGCGAGATACAACAGATCGTGAAATTGCGCACTGTTACGGAAGGTCTGCAAATCGAAGACGACGCGCTTACGAGCCTTGGCGATCTTGGTACAAGAACCACGCTGAGATACGCGGTTCAGCTCTTGACTCCTGCAGCACTCACAGCTAAAGTCAACGAGAGGACAACGATAACCAAGGAAGATATTGACGAAGTCGGATCTCTTTTCTTGGACGCTAAATCCTCGGCTAAGATTCTTACTCTTCAAAAGGACAAATTTATGAAGTGAAGATTGTTCCATCGCTTATTTTCTTACTTTTGTAAACAATGAAATGTTTATGCACGAGTACGTCTGTGCATTCCAAGATTGTTATCATGACTAATAAATCGATTTTCCAATCGGACACTTTTATAAGAAAATGCCAGTTTGTTTTTTCGTTGTTTTTCTCTCCCGGGGTTTTAACATACCAAGTTTTCTGCGATACCCTTATCGATTTCTTTAGTGGAGGTCTTCTACCACTTGGAAGAATGTATAAATTTGTAACTGAAAAATGTTCAAACAATTGTGTAAAGTATGTAATAACAAATAAATTTCTCGAATAATGATATCGATGAGGCAAATTTCGCATGTACTTTTTCGAGAGATAAACACCCATCAACCAAATTAGAATTTCCTGCAACGCAAAATATTATAGTTTTGTAAGTCAGGGTCAGCAAAGTTCACGCTGTAATCTGAAAATTGTGACATCGTGTAGCGATATTGCCGCACGTGAATATAAATTCTCAGATCACGTTCAGACGTTTGAATAATCGGTTGCTTTTTCTAGGGTCAGTAACTTTTTATACAATAATTTTAATTCAACAACTTAGTTTCGAGCAACATTGATAAAAATGCAGTGCACGTTGAAAATGTCGCGGTACGCGCGACTGCTGCGTGGAAACGAGGGTGTGAAAAATCACGCGAGGGGCTTGAAGTTGAATGCCGCGCAAATGTCGAAATTAACAGAGCTTTTTCCGCCGCGGGAGGAATTTGCAAAAAGACACATTGGACCTCGAGAGCACGATCAACTGGAGATGCTGAAAAGCATTGGTTTCCAGGTGAAAATTTAAAATTTCTTCCTTAAAATAATTCCCATCAACTCAAATCTAAAAACCTGTTTCCAGAGTCTGGAAGAATTAACGGCGACCGCGGTTCCAAGTAAAATCCGTTACAACCGAGACTTGGAGATCGACGATCCAATAAGTGAGTTGCGTAAAAAGCCTCGTTATCTCGCGGTCTGTGTAATACTTTCAAAACGTGTTAAACTCGTGACTCGTCACGAGACTATTCAATGAAAGCCCGATAACCCTTCGTAATCAAAGTTCAAAGTAAAAAGCAATTATTTATGTAGCAAATGCTTGTTTCAGCCGAGTACGATCTCGTCAAAGAAATAACAAAGATCGCGGAGAAAAATGTAATCTGGCGTACGTACATAGGCATGGGCTATTACAACTGCTGCACTCCCCACACCATTCTAAGGAATATTTTCGAAAATCCAGGATGGTACGAATATCCCATTATCATTCAAACTAAACCCTAATTAATCCGATACAAAACCAGGACGACGCAGTACACGCCGTACCAGCCGGAAATAGCGCAAGGCAGATTGGAAGGTCTCCTGAATTACCAAACTATGATTTGCGACATGACCGGAATGGAAGTGGCAAACGCGTCGTTGCTGGATGAAGGTACCGCTGCAGCGGAGGCTCTAGCCTTAGCCTACAGACACAACAAACGCATGAAAATGTTTGTCTCCGACAAGGTTCACCCCCAGACCATCAGCGTCATCGCGACCCGAGCTTCTTCCTTGGGTTTGACTCTCCAAGTCGGCGACGTCTTTGACCTTGATCCAGAAAAAAGTCGAGACATCTCCGGCATCCTTTTGCAGTACCCTGACACCACGGGATCCATCCACGATTTCACGAAAGTCGTGGAAAAAGCTCACGCCAGTGGCGTAAGTTCAACTTTTCCCCTCCTTTTATTCATCGCATCATAAAAAGGATTCGTTTTATCGCAGGCTTTGGTTTGCGCCGCGGCGGATTTGCTGTCCTTGGCGATCCTAAAAGCCCCGGGCGAATTCGGGGTCGACATTTGCGTGGGAACGAGCCAGAGATTCGGCGTTCCTCTGGGTTACGGCGGGCCTCACGCCGGGTTCTTTGCTTGCCGGAAGAAACTGGTCAGGCTGATGCCCGGGAGGATGATCGGGGTCACGAGGGACTCGAGCGGACTCGAAGCTTATCGGCTGGCGCTTCAGACCAGGGAACAGCATATTCGACGAGACAAAGCCACGAGTAACATTTGCACGGCGCAGGCTTTGCTCGCCAACATCTCGGCGATGTACGCCGTGTACCACGGGCCCCAGGGTATCAAAGACATTTCCACGAGGGTTCATAATTTGAGCGTGGTCCTGGCCGAGGGCTTGAAAAACGCCGGGAATCGAGTCGAGAACGAGCACTTTTTCGACACCGTCACAGTATTTCCTAAAGAAGCGGTGGAACGCGTCGCGAAGAACGCCAGGGAGGCGAAGATGAACTTGAGGTGAAATCGGGAAACAAATATTTGTAAAAGATGTTGGACGAACGTTGTTTCCAGGTACAACGCGAACGGAAGCGTCGGGGTATCTTTGGACGAGACGACGAATCCCGAGGACGTCGACGATCTGTTGAAAGTTTTCGCCGCTGACGCGAGCCTCCGGGAGGTCGTGGAAAAAGGAGGAGTTGATGGAAAAACTTTGTTGAACGGCCCGTTTCGACGCACCAGCTCGTACCTGCAACATCCAGTTTTCAATTCGCATCACTCGGAAACGAGAATCGTCAGATACATGAAATCGCTGGAAAATAAGGACGTTTCTTTGGTGCACAGCATGATACCGCTGGTGCGATAACGAGTGCACAAAGAACGTGCTTATTTTGTTGATTTTTTAATTCTTCCAGGGATCGTGCACGATGAAGCTGAATTCAACTACGGAGATGATGCCTTGCAGTTTCGGAGGCTTCAAGGACATTCATCCGTTCGCGCCGGCGGAGCAGACCCGGGGTTATGAGCAATTGTTCTCCGAGTTAGAAAAGGACCTTTGCGCGATAACCGGCTACGACAACATAAGTTTTCAGCCGAACAGCGGGGCGCAGGGCGAGTACGCCGGGCTCAGGGCCATTCAGTGCTACCACGAATCCGGTGGTAACGGGCACCGACAGGTCTGTCTCATCCCGACATCCGCCCACGGCACGAATCCGGCCTCGGCTCAAATGGCCGGTATGAGAGTCGAGGCTATTCTCGTTCGTCGGGACGGTTCCGTGGACATCGAGCATCTCAAGCAAATGGTCGACAAATTCAAAGACACTCTGTCCTGCCTGATGATCACGTACCCCTCGACGAACGGCGTCTTCGAGGAAACCATCGGCGATGTTTGCCAGGTCGATTCTTCTTTCGCAATGCGTTCCGTTGTGTTTCGCCGTCTCAATTTGTTTCTCCCCAACTAGATCGTCCACGAAGCCGGGGGACAGGTATACCTGGACGGAGCGAACATGAATGCCCAAGTTGGATTATGCAGACCCGGGGATTATGGCAGCGACGTCTCTCATCTGAATTTGCACAAGACTTTTTGTATTCCTCACGGAGGCGGAGGACCTGGCATGGGGCCCATCGGAGTGTAAGTGTCTCCGTTTAATTTTCATTGCGTTCGTTTGGATATCACGAAAGAAAACGTTGCAGGAAAAAGCACCTTGCGCCGTTTCTTCCGCAACATCCGGTTATCGATACGAGGACCGGGAAATCCCATGTTTCCGAGGGCTTGGGCGCGGTATCGGCAGCTCCGTTCGGTTCCTCGGCGATTCTACCGATTTCCTGGGCTTACATAAAAATGATGGGTCCGAGGGGACTTCGCAAGGCCACGCAAGTCGCCATTCTCAATGCTAATTACATGAGCAGAAGACTGGAAAAGTATTATACAACTTTGTACAAGTGTAAATCAGGACTCGTGGCACACGAGTTTATTTTAGACGTGAGGGACTTGAAGAAGAGCGCGAACATCGAGGCCGTCGACGTGGCGAAAAGATTGATGGATTACGGCTTTCACGCGCCAACGATGAGCTGGCCCGTCGCAGGAACTCTCATGATCGAACCCACCGAATCCGAGGATAAAGGAGAACTGGACAGATTCTGCGATTCGTTGATCTGTAAGTTTAGAATTTTTATCTTTTTCTTGCGTTCGTTCATTAATCTTGTTCAATGTGTTTTTGTTTAGCTATAAGGAAGGAGATTCGAGACATCGAGGACGGTAAAATGGATATCAGTATTAACCCTTTGAAAATGGCCCCACACACTCAGGAAGTCGTCACGAGCTCCGAGTGGAATAGGCCTTACTCCCGGGAACTTGCTGCTTTTCCTGCTGTAAGTTTTCATAGTTTTAATTAGACTTTTAAAAATGATATTCGGTATCAATGAATTAATTATTTTTCCATGTTCAGGCGTTCGTTAAGGGAGGTACAAAAATCTGGCCCAGCATTGGTAGAATCGACGATATTTACGGCGACAAGAATCTTTTTTGTACATGCCCACCGATACTCGAAGAATACCAGTAGTCATTTTCACCTTGTAAATATTCTCGCATACACTAAAAACAACGGACATGTATTTGGCAAAAAGACGATCATCTTTTTTCAAATGAATTTATCTAATAAAAGATATATTTATTTTTACAAACTGTCCGCTTCTTTCACACATTGCACCAAGTTTTTTTTTTCCACTATATAAGGTCTCGTAAACGCACAAAAATAATACAATAATTGTGCAAATCAACGCTGAAAGATTGTACAGATTATAACGAAAAAATAATAAATTGAAAAGTTATTGAAAAATACAGATCAATGGAGCGCGAAACATAAATAGTAGGGAATGTATATTAATTTAGCATTAAAGCCCAGGCATGATGTAAGCTATATTGTCGAGCATCTGTGAGAGGGTCTCTGGTTTGGCTCCGTTGGTAGCTGGGATTTGTTGCGTTAGGCACAACAAGGGCCCGAGGGCACAGAGAAGCGAGTCTAGGAGGACCGACAGGGTGCCAGAGACCGCGATTTGACCCTCGTGCTCCTTTAGACGCTCGCCGATGATCGTTAAACTTTCACCAAGGAGTTTGAGGTGTGCAGCGACATCGATTGGTTGAGTACCGACAACTTTGTACATCCCAGTTCCAACGAGTGGCTCGTTCGCGAGATCTTTGCTGGAACGATTGCCAGGCGGCGATATCGTCAAGTTACCCACGACCGAGGGCACTCCGAGCTGAATCGTCTTTTTCGACGGAGATTTAGACTCCTTTCCACCTGAAAATCAACAACGCGTACTTATTAGTAACAAATCGAAATAGCTGCATTCGCTGCATTTACCGCTTCGGTTGATGAACTTTTTACGTGAGCCGGGAGTAGGCGATTTCCACGTGGGCTCGTTTTTCGTTGGCGACTGCACCGGTGGCTTCGCAGCCAGACGTTTCGCTCGCCGACGCCAGTTGTACTTTTCAACGTTTGGCACCGTTGCCCACAGTTCTCCCAGGCGTTTTGATATGGCAGCAAAGTCTACGGGATTAAAACAAAAGGTCAAAAGAAAGAATAATAAAAATCTTTGCATTTTATGCGGTTAATTTTTCAAATTTTTACCCATGTATGGACATTTCTCCAACAATTCTTGCCTAACTTCTTTGGCCCACAGCATGTACGCCGTAAATCTCGTTCTCTGAAAGCCAACATCATCATTAATAACGTAATAAAATCAGCAAAGTTTAATTTGCTTGCAAGCGAGCATACCCCTTTATCTTTCCTTTGAGCCTTCATTCTACCAATAATTTTGCCGTCTTTTATGATAAGCTTCTTCTTACACTTTTCCAGCATGTACAAACTTTGAGCCTGCGAAGGCGTTTCTTGCTCGGGGGGTTCTAGCCTCTTGAAACCGGTTTCTCTCTCGTCTATCATCAGAGGATCCACTTCGTCGTCGCTACCAGACTCCCCTAAGCTGTACCTTTCCTCTTCCATCACCCCGGCGCCATCTTCGGAATCCGATCCCGAAGATTCGGCTTCGTCCGAGAGCGCTTCTTGCTTGAGCTTCGCCATCGCCGGTCCCAAATTGGATCCCGCGCTTTTTCTTTGGGGCGCATGCTGAGCGGGAGATACAGATTGCTGACTAGGCTGCGTGATCTGCTGCTGTTGCTGCTGCGCCTGCTCGAAGCGTTCTAGTAGTTGCTGAGCCTGTAACTGCTGAGCTTTTTGACGCTTTGCTTTACTCTCCGTTATATCGTCCGGAGATTCAAAGTCCACCAGCTTCGATGATTTTTTCCTCACTCTGCCGCTTCGCGAGACTCCGGTGACTTCCAAATCTGAAAAAATGTTCTCGTCAATACATTGCATAATCATGACAACATATTTCATTAACTAAAAAAAAAAAAATATTGAGGATTTAAGGTTAGGTTACTAGTTGGAAAATCGTTGCGTCGAAAATATCTGGCTACGTCGATGCAACGGGAAAAGAAATCGCTTGCAACTCTTGCGGGAATTATGAAAAACTTGGTTTTATTGCGGAATAGGGAGTAATTTAATAATCAGTCGAAGGGTAAACACAGTTTTTTGAAACTTTCGTGCGGGAAAACAACAAACAAATGGAATCGTACCAGCTTTATCTTTGGGTTCCAACATTGCTGTGAAAGTAACTTTCTACGAGCTACGCTTTCCGAATTCACTACAAGCAACAATAGTTACCGCCTGCCTGCTAATAACAACAAAATGACATTTTGCAATGTTTTGAAAAAAGGGACGCGGTGTTTGGAGGTTCCTAGTTCGAGAGCTCCGTGTAGACGGCGCTAGTGTTCCCGTGGATGCTTAACACACATATCAAGCAATTTACGCAAGCTTTTCGACTAGAATTTGCAAGTTTATTTGGAAATAGAGTGTTTGATGACGTACGAGAATACCAGGAATACCACGAAGTCGATTAGCTGCCTCGGAAAATTATTTTGTTTCTTGCTCACCGTCGCTTTTTTGACGTTTAGGAGATGCGTATGAATCCATGGAGCTTGCTTTTGCGCCGCGGCGACGAGCTGCTGTTTCCCCCCCTCCTGTTCCGCTTTGGCGGGCTTTTTCGAATGCTCAATTTTTATCAACTTAATTTTTTGCGTCAATTTCTTCACGCGAATCGAACATTTCAAACTCTTTATTGCTTAATTGCTTAATTGTTCACGTTATTACATCCGAGGTCGACACAATGAAATATACGCTTTAAAAATTTGGCCTCGGAAATAACGTAAATGTAAGAGCAATTTATTGTATTGTATTTAAAGGGCAATTTAAATACTTTTGTATTCATTTGAATTCTCAGAATACTATTATGTTTTGGACGATAATAACTTCGAAACTCTAAAATTCTCAATAATATTAATATCAAAAAGGTGGTAAAAAACTTTTTGCAATTTTTCGTCATTTCTCCGGGTGAATAAGTATTCATAAAGAGGCAGAAATTAAAACACTCGGAATTTCCCTTGATGTATTCACAGAAGGCTGTGCCCTGCTATAATCAGATTAACTCGTTCCTTGCTTTTCCAGTGCACTTCCTCGTCTGCTCGCTAATTACATCCAGCTTGTTTTTTTTTTTTTTCGTATTCTCTTGCATCTGGAACAGACTTTCAAATACATCAACCGAATGTTTCCAGATAATTATGATTTCGCAAAACATAACAAGCGCGTAATTATTTCAACCACTTCGTATTTATTCGTAGCAAGTGAAAGGTACAAAACTTGCATTTCTCTTACTTTTCACGGAATTTTAGAGTAAATTCTCGTTCTATTCGAAGTCGAACCTTTGATCTAAACCGAAAGTGTTGACTAAAATGAACAATGAAATTGATGGAAGTTAAAATAAGCGAGCGTAAAAAAAACGGAAGATAAGCAAAATTGTCATAAATCAGGAGTCGCGCTAAAAACGTCCGAGAACAATAGTCGTCAGAGATTCGCAATATACGAAATAAGGCGCCCCTCGAGTAAGCGAGCGGCTCAGACGGAATAGGCTCAATTAAACGCGAGGCAAAAACTGAAGTAGCTTCCTCGTACGACGTGCGTGGTCCCCCAGCTCTCTGTCACCGTCGACAGACACTTTTTAACCAAACGAGTTAATTGCTCGAAACCTTTGGCGACGCGTGCTCGACGTCGCCGCATTTTTTCTCCGTTTTCGCGTCTTCGTAAAGATCGACATCCAACTTTACACGTAAATCGTCGATTTTCGAAAGAACAACATTTCTAATTCAATCTTGCATTTCAGTCCAACTATTTTAAGAAACATCAAAGACTGCTTTCACCGGTTGAATAACATTTGAAAAACCAAAAAAATCGAGTCGCATGTATAGCAAGGTATGACGTGGCAGCGTATCAGGGAAGCTTCAGCGACGTGTTGTGACGACATCCGTAGATTTCCGACTTGGTTTCGCTCTTATCAGGGATCGTTCGTGCCTCGCAGGTCCAAGTCCAAGTTGGCTTTGGCTTGGGCGAAGCGGAGCGAGAAAGAGACTCGGGCTTGAGTGGCTGGAAGATGAAGGCTGCAGCTTTGTAGAAGGATATCACTAAGCAGAAATCAGTGGTTGGGTGGCGCCTCCTTCCTCGCAAGTCTCTTTTTCATCACGTTCCTTCTCCGATCTCTCTAATACCCTTACCCTCGTTACACGCTTTGCCATTTCTGCCAATGAGCGAGGTTTTTTTTCGTCAACGAGTTTGTTACTTTCGAAATATTCTCTTGAAATTCCGAGGAATTACATTTCGCTGCGACTCGAGCTTCGAAATTAAAGCTGCGAGTCAATACTTTCACGTACGAGAACATTGATATTTTCATTGAAAAAGGGTTTTTTATTAAAATTCTTTTCAAGCCCGACCGAAGATTTTTCGCGCTTTTTAGAATAGGTAATAATTTGAACTTTGAGTCAAAAGACTTTTTTGCTCCATCTGGGTTGAAAGAGCAATCCCAGTTTTGCAAAATAATGAATAATTCCGCTTTTGACACGAAAGACTCGATGCTTAATGAGATGTACGAAAATCCTGACGTTGCAGGATGAGCGGATTGACTGATAAGCGATTGCCCATGGAGGCGTCATTGTGTAGCGAAATCGCGAATAGAATACGCGCTGGCAAACAGGTCGCTTTACATGCGTGCTAGTGTACATCAGACTTCGTCGGGGATTAATTTGATCGATGCTTTGCGTACGTAATCGGGCTTCGTGAGCCGTGCGAGCTTTACATATCGCGTTTTCGATAAAGAGGCCTGGAAAAGAAAGCGCGCAAGCTCACGAAAAGTGCTCGTTTAGCTTTTCTTAAATTTCTCGCACGCTAAATACCGTGTAAAATGGTAATTAGTTACTTTAATTACCATATTCCAAATGAATCATATCGCGATAAAAATTGCGTTCTCTGGAATTCGTAACCTTATAATGCTTTTTTTCTGAGGAGCTTGAATTTATGATGAAAAATGGATTAAATTAATCATTGTAATTAAAAAATTAAAAGATAGCACGGGGTATTTTAGATTTTTTTATTCTACCCTGATATATAGTTGAGGATTTATTTTTCGAATCCGTATTAGAGGACGATTCCGTGAGTGGTATTTTCACGAGAAGCCCAGTTTTATTGGGATATGGGTATCGAACCAAGGGAGTGGCATAAAGGACATTTTTACGACGAATTACGTATTTTACGATGTCCTTTATTGGCCTTCCTTTTTACAGTCATTTCAGTTTTTCACCTCCTTTCGCTATCTACTTTCTGACAATTTTACGATCGGTATTCCTTTATGACTCTCGATGTCATCCACGTTTTAACGTCACTTTGCCGTTATTTCATATCAAGCGAAACAAAGTACGAATATAACTCGTCGTTGACAAACCAGCACCTTCCTCGGCCGAAATTTTCATTCGAAATCCCGACAAATATAGCGATACTCGAGCGGCAAACGTAATACTTTCGCATTAAAGCACCTGGGGGATAAGATATTCCTCCTATCGTTCAAACTCTCAGCGAAAGATATAAAAATTTAATTCCTGGGATGGAGAATGACGTGATGGCGGCGCCGCGGGCTCTTCGACTTCTTTCAAATTCGCCACCCTCCTCTTTCTCCTTCGATGCTGCACGACGTCTCACAATCAGAAAACTGTCCTTTCATACACGTAGACCAACACTCGCAACACTTTTCTCCTCCGCGCTTTCAGCCCTGAAAATGTTCCTCGCTTCCAGCTCAATACTCGCGACACTCGCAAGACTGCAGCTTCTTTCAACTTTCGACTCCATTTCCATTCGTTTCAAAGTTTCAAAGTAAAATAACGTTACGCGCCTTATATTATTATATACTCGAGTCTCGCGTCCACGCGGGCAACGCGTTAACAAACCCACACACGATCCGTGTTTTCGTTATTGCAATCGCTCGTTTATGTTCTTGCTACTACTCGAAAAGACGCGACTATTAAATATTTCTCGAGTATAATATACGCAAAAGCAAGAAACTCGGGAGTGCGTGTACGAGTCACGGCAAAGAATGTTTCGACATTGCTTTCATGTCTAGTTATTAGATGCGACGGAGCGCGGCTTTTCATGGAGCATTCTCTCCGTAGAAAGCCAGGGTTGCTCGCGTAGGTATATATATATAAGTATATACACGTATACACGTACATGGAGCAAGTGTCGGAAGATGTTTCGAATGGGTTGACCCCATAGCGCGGGGTTTTGTAAGGGACAGGCAATCTCTGTTTGCGCTAGATAACGCGAGAGGCAAGTGAGGTAGCTTTTCATCTTACTAAATCACTCGCTACGCTCCAGTCGGTTTCATCGGTTAAACCGGTTGCGACCTAAACAAGAGCTTCGCTTATCGCTAAGACAGTGGAACCGTTTTCCTGATCAAGCGCGTTTTTTTTTGTTTCTTCCCGCACTGCTCATCCCTATATCCAATGTAGTAGTAGCAGCGCAAAACTCGAATCTCTCTGTATTCAAAGAGCTGCAGAAAACACAGTTCGTTTGATACGGGAATTTGGAGGAGCGCCATGAAATTCGGCGCATGGTGGCTCCGATTGGATAGCGATCTCCGGGTACAGCTCGTTTCACGTTTCGCCGCATGATTACGAAAATGTCAGGCGCAAGCGCGTTCCGTGAGCGACGTTCTCCGCTGAACTCCTTTGTTCGAAATCCTATCGATTTGTGTGATCTGTTCTCTTGGCGCTCGCGAAGGTGGATTGGGACGGACCTCCCCTTCGACCAGTGACGTCACTGGGCCATACATCAAACCGTTATCAGTTCGCCGGCTTTTTTCCCTTACTCCGGTAGAGTAAGGGCGACGGCGCAGGGGTTGAAAGAGAGACGCTAAAAGTTACTCTTTGACGAAGGAAGACGTCGAGGAGCTATAGAAACATAGAAGAATCCTTTGCTCTCCGCGTAAATTGGATTTTGATTTATGCTCTCTTCTCTTTTCTTCGAGTTATATACGAATGCTCGTTTGTTTTCCGGCTCTTAAAGGTGTACACGCTTATCGTCGCCTTATCAGGGATATAATAAAATGAAGTAACCGCGTTTTGCCACTGTAAAAAGGGTAATTTAATCGCAACGGATCGAATGAGCGAAGCTCCGGGTTAAGGGAGGGAGGAATCCTCTCTCTCTCTCTCTCTCTCTCTCTCTCTCTTTCTCTCTCCCCATGGTCCTGTCAATGCCGGGCGAAAGTTTTAGCGGGGACGAGGACGTCGTTGATGCACGGGTCGGAAGGGAGGGTTTGCTATCTGACGAGATAAGGGCGCAATCTCTGCTTTGCGAGAGGGTTCTGGGAGGGTGGGAGGGCGAAAGAGGAGGAATAGGAGGTGGCGTAGGAGATGGCGGTGGCGCGCGTAACAGGGTTGAGTGGGGTTGCTTGGCAACGACGAGAAGGGTGCAGCAGTATAGATCGCTATCCGGCCACCTCCTGAGGGCGGCCTGCTCTGCAAGATGGCTTTATTACCCTCGGAGAGAAGTTGGCGATGTTGCTGTGCAGTAACTCGGTACTCTCGCTGTAGGAAATGACTTCGGCGTCGCTGCCGTTACAATCTTCTTCTCCTCCGCTGTTGCGTCCCCCCGGCGCTTCGCTCCTCTCCTCTCCTTGTCCAGCCGCCGCCGGGATTTATCGTTTTGCTAATACAGCACGATCCGGAAATGCAGTTTCGAAACACACCGCCGTCTTGGTCACGGCTCGCGCGCTTGTGTGTGCGCGCGCGCTTTATACACTCGCGGGGCAGCTCTCGCGGCACCGCATGCTGCTTTATCGAAAAGAGGATTCTCTCTCATCCTCGATTAGAATCTGCGGATGAAATTACTCCGTCCAGATCCACGAACGGTTCGCAGGAAATACTTTTGCGGTGAAAGCTCGTACGTTGTATACCTTTTCGAAAGCGAGATATAGCCCAAGGGCTTCTTCAATCGTTCGCTCGAGATTCGATGACTTATCTTTTGTTTCCTGCCGAACCGCGCAATATCTTTTCGTCTCTTCTCGCGTTCATTCTCGCTTTGCGAAATTACGAGGGAAAACTGTATTGGGATTTGCCTTATCGCGGAGAATTGTAGTTTCGCAGTGACATAATATTATTACGAACAGAAGCTCCCGCAGTGCAGCGGGACTTTAATAACTCCGCCGGCTCCTTTCTCGCTTCCTCCTTGCTCTCTTTCGAGTCTCCCCCCGCCTCCCCCGATGAATTCCGCAAGGCGCAACTTGGCGCAACACCGGAGATGGAGCCCCAGACGTAATTTCCGGTTTTCGGGATCGAGAAGCAGCCCCGGGAAGTACGCCGGTAGGGCGAACTAAAAGACGATCGCTCACGCCGCGGGAGATAGCGCGAAATCTGGAGTTAAACTACAGTCATCAGCGCCGCATCTTAGGATATCGATGAGCGGACATTACCGGGACTCTTTCACTGTTTTTGCCCCCGAAAGATCTTTCTATATCTCGGGGAAATGTTACATCTTGGTGTCACGTCCCGCGGACCTAACACGCTTTTTATCGAGAATCTGTATGTGTGCTATCCGTATTTCGAGGAAAATTAGTCGTTTGAATAAACTGCGAGTCTTGCAACAAACATGCTTTTCTCGAGGTCGCTGAATAATGGTATTGTCGAATCGCCGATGATATCGTTGAAACGCCAAAACCCTGGCCAACTTTGTATCATGAATAATAAGAGAAACGATCTCGGATGTAATATTTTTGCCCCCGGGGCGCGCAGCAAGTGGTTCGCGTTTGTTGTTTTCTCGCAAATTCCCCTCGCCTTAGAGAAGATTTGGGCCTATCGCGAGAAAAGTTGCGCGCGCCCCGTAATAGCCGCAAGTGCCATATCGAAGTAAACAGGTGGGTCGGTCCGCGGAAATCTTTACGAGCATCCGAGAAGATGCAAAGATAGTCATTTAGCGTTTTCACTCAAGTATCCGATATTGCGAGGAAGTTGGTGGAAGTGGAACTGAACCGCGTGCCAGCGGCTAAAGAGATACATCGCGAAAATAACTCAGTGCCAACATCGTTCCTCTTCGTTTTTATGCTGGCTGCACTAAATAAATCCCACTTTACTCGATGATCGTGAATTTAACTTTGTTCCCAACAAGGAGTGAAATATCGGTTCGTCGCTTCCAGGAAAAACGGATCTGATTTCCATTTTTTTCGCTCCTTGGTTCCCAAGCATTTTTGCCGATTTGTCGATTTCAACGAGTTACATATGCTCTCGCTGCAAAGACTTTAAAGGGTTGTTAAATTTAAAGCGACGAGCCGAGCGCGTGGCGACTAAATGGGCGGCTCGGACGCGGAATGATGGATGTATAAATTTCGAATAACCCTATACTTTTGTCAAAGGGGTGCGCTTGAAAACGTCGAAGGTTGGGAGCATTGTGTCATTTTCCAAATTCTGGTCCCTGCGATCGTAATTGTGAGAATCTATAAACCGGCGTCGTTGGGATTTGTACCTATATCGCCGATTTGTCGGGTAATTTCATTTCATCGATTGCATTTTTGCGGTGTTCAAAGAGCTACTGTCAGCGTTTTTACATTTCAAAGTAACGAGATGCTTTGAAAACAGAAGACTCTCATGGGTATCAAATATGACATGGCCATTGTCGCTATCAATTGGTCCATTGAAATGGTAAAGAGGGGCGTGTGACGAGTGTACGGTATTTCACTGACAAGCACGCCCCCTGTCGCTTGTTTCCACTTTTGTGCCCAGGAAATCGATGCATCGCGTACATTTTATATCTTTTTTTTTTTTTAAATAAAAACATGGCCAAAATCAAAAAAAGAAATAACGAAACGTTGCTTTCTTTTCTCCGCATTTCTAAGCGCATTGTTCGGGCCGTGACACTTCACACGTCGAGCCCCTTTTTGAAATTTAAATCGAAAAGGGTGAATGCGGATTGTGTTACTTATTTATTAACTCATCAATTTGTAGCGCCGCTGCGTACGCGATAAACTATCCCACAAAGATCCGAGAAACAAGCGGTACGTGGGAGTTTATCTAAATCGACTCCTCGATAAAATCAGCTTCAACTTCTACGTCTCCGATTTGAGGTAAATATTCTGGTTTTTCCGAGTCTACGGACGAAAATGAGTCGATTAATAAACGCTATTCTCCGAATAAAGGAGCGGAGGGACGCGTTGTTTAATGCGTGCGCACACGCGCCGCCGGCAATTTATTCACAATCAGAATCCGAGCCAGAAGAGGGCCTTGTGGCGGAATAAAAGTAGTTCTCCGGACAATGGACCGGCAAAATCACTGACTAAGTGCGCCCTCCAACACGCACGCACCGTCCTCGCGATAAGTGCGAGTCCCGTTTTGTTGCCACTTTACTCACAGTTCGGTTGTCGCAACCGCCGCATTTAATAGACAGCCGCATTTCTAAACGTAGGGTTCATTCGGATAAATGGTCTCTCGCGTTGACAACGCGCCACTCGGACTGCTCCTTATTGTCGCGCGACATGGGAAATGAACATCCCGCGTGCTCCATTAGCCAGATAACGAGATTGCGATGATGACTTACGAGTTGTAGTTTAACGAATCATAAGCTCTGACTTTCCATTTTATTTTCCCACCAAATGGAAACCTTTTTTCCCTTTCTTTTTTCGGTAAATTCAGAATCGATAAAAAGTGATAATTAATGAATTCTGCACGTTGCGAAGGCTGACGCGAAGCAAGGACGTAGTTTTTTGTGTCTTTTTGGTCCTCGTGAGAAACCTGTCGTAAACCTCTAATAAACGGCGGGCGTGTTTGTTTTATGTCAGCAGATCAAACGGGATTTACAGATTTTGGAACTGATCCCCATATTATGAGGGTTTCCGTAACGCGTTGTTCCCATGACGTATGGACTGATGCGATAACGGGATTATTTGCCGAAATATTATTGCTTGACGCGCGTGGCTCGAATTTTTATAAATGCCAT
Organism: Zelostemma sp. ZL-2020; assembly: GCA_022816865.1. Classification (NCBI taxonomy): domain Eukaryota; kingdom Metazoa; phylum Arthropoda; class Insecta; order Hymenoptera; family Platygastridae; genus Zelostemma; species Zelostemma sp. ZL-2020. The sequence continues at coordinate 16,991 of JABFQM010001189.1, forward strand.
GTTTCTTTAAAAAAATCCGAACGAGAAATTCGTGTTGCGTGTTTCGGCTAATTCTCGTTTGACGTGCTCTTTTGCAGCTTTCAATTGGATTGGAAAAGTGCAATGTAACGGATGATGAATGGATTCGCGGTGGTCATCGGTTGCTCCTCGGTCATAAACGACAGGTGATAACACACCCGTGTTGAATACTAATAAAGCTGAGTCGTGCGTAAAAGTATTTCATAAACGCAGCTTTTTTCGCGAGCAGTTTAAGTAGTCCGGCTGCCGAATGCAAGAGTGAATCGGAAAAAATATAATCAATTTCGTTTAATGAGTCAAAAAATTATACAAAAATGCTCGTAACGAAAAATTCAAAATTTGTGCAGTTTTTCCCAGTAAAAAATTGTCGTTTCGTAACTAATCCGCATGTTTGACCATTAATATTTTTCACAGGACAATAATTTGCAACAACTTTACCGTGACGTTCAAAGAATTTTTCACCGACTTACTATCTTTGCTGCAAAAAAATATGTTTTCGAAGCGTCACGGTAAAGTTGTTGCAAATTGTCCTGCTAACAATGTAAATGGCCTTTGTTATATAAGTAAATATTAATTTTCGTGTAATTTGTTCACTCGCGTAATTCTTTCCGCGAAGAAGAAGATATTGTTAAATAAACATACGCTGGTGTATTAAATGCAATTAATTATATTTTTTTCAATTCACTCTTGCATTTGGCGGCCCACCTATTTCAAGTAGAAAATTGAATTTCGTAAATTTGCTCGTCTTCGAAAGCAGGTATTTCCTCTAAACTGCAGGGTTATCGAGTTTGTTGTAACGAGTAAAAAACAATGTATGATTCCGGTAATGACGATAATTTTTCGTTAGTTGCCGAGTAATTTAAGATGTTATCAGGCCGAGTTGTACATACTGGAATGAGACGAAATTAAAAAATTACTCGTCGCGTTGCATTCTCGATGTAAAGAACAGGAAACAGATGCTCTCGCTTGTCCCGTGCAAAGCATATTCGGGAGATTATTATAAAGAGATTATGCCGGGGAGCAATTAAATTTTCGGCCCACTTATATTCTGCTTTTAAAAAGCAACTCGCAAACTCGATCATGTTCACGTGCCGGGTTATAACAGAAATTACCGCGACAACCGTCTATCAGCCTGATATTATCAGCTTCAATGTATGCGAGGAAAGAAAAGGCCATACTTTTCTTACGCGGCAAAGATCCTCGAGTCCCGGCAAATAATTAACACGACACGACATTTATAGTTCACCGGATACGATCTCATCTCCGATTCCGATCATCGATTAGCTCTTTTTAATAAACACAAGTTTGAGTATTATCTCTCGATGCGAGATGCGTCAAAGGCGCTGCGCTTTAACGTGTTAATCGAGATATTATTTGAAAGAAAAGTAGCTTTATTGCTGATTCGAAATAATCATTATACACGGAGACACAATTATGATTTATCGCTGCGTATTAATCGTTGTTGCGATCTACGCGAAGCTCTACGCGCGTCGCTCATTGAATAAGTGACAGTAATCGTTGTAGTTTCACACGCATCTTGACCCGATAAGCATATGTAGGTATTCATAGGAGCAGGAAGTTCAGTCGGTGATGTGGGGCGGCGAGAGTTAACCGGGGGTTCTCGGTGGGATGCTGGTTATTTAATCTTTAATCCTGATACTCGAGGGTGACTTTGTCATCGATACTCCACTTCCCTCGGCGTCCGACAAATCTCGCCACCCTCCCTTCTTCTTCCACGACTAGTTTTGGGGTTGTTAATGTAGCGAGCTTCGAATTTATTCGCCCGCTAATCTACAGCTTTCGTTGCTCTTTTCTTTCGAAAAGTATATTTCGCGCGAAGAATATAAATCCTCTCGCGAGAGCGGCTCGATTCAATTCAAAGTTTATCCCTCGAGGAGTTGGCTGAAACACTTGCCCCGCGCGCGTGTAAAAATTAATGGACAGTTACAGAAGTGCGACCGCCCGGGGCGAAAATGTATCTAAATAACAGCTCGGGTCTTTTCGCTGGGATGTTATTATCACGTGAGTTGCGATTCGCGAATGACACCGTGCGGTGATTTACGCGCGCCTTCTCTCTGTGATTAGGACTTTCTTTATGCGCAACATTTACATACGCGAGTTACCTTATGACTTTCGATTCCCAGTCGAAAAGAATATAAAAAAGGCGGCAAGTTAATTCGTAACGCCGCTTCTGAATAATTCCGTCCGTATTTCTGACATTGAAGTATCGCTTATTCGAAGAACAACGGATAATTTCGTGCTTTTGCCAAGTTTCGAGGTCGCGAAATGACGAGCTTAATTCGGACGTGTCCAGCTGGTGCAATAAAAGGCAAGGAACATATTGGCGTGTATCGTTCGTGGGGTAAAAGGACCCCCCCCATGGGAATATTTCACACCGGTAACCACCGCATCCCTCCTAGAGGCACCCTTCAACTTTGCCTGCGCCAAGTCGATTTAGTTAAGGATGGTCTACTGCTCGCTGATTTATCACGCATGATTTTATGTACTCGTAAATCGCCGTTTCATTGACTATATTCCGCGTTCTTTAATTGCCCGGGGATTAGCATAAAAGACTTTGGGCACATGCGCAAAAAAGCGGAAAGTTGAGGAATGTTCGGATGCACGTGTGCAGGAAAAGGTGCAGGCGGATGATGAGTTGCGCGCGGTTTCCTCGCGAGGATATTTTGCAAAGCGTGGCCGGTGCGTTTATTAATTAAAGGTTAGAAGCCAAGTCGAGTAGGGAGAGAAGAAGGAGTTGCTCGTCGAGCTCGTACATATACTCGTATATACTCTCTCGCCTCTCTTTTTAGCCTTCCATCTTTCGCTCCGAAGATGAAGATACCATAGGTAAAGGGCGGGTTGCAGCCGTGTAATAAATAAATCGCCTTAGTGAGCCGGGAGGTGATAGCCAACATGCTAACGCGCATAAATGAACGCGAACGTATTCGTGTAAACAATTTTTCTCGGGGCCAGCTTATAAACCATCGGCGAGCGACGTTTATTCTTCACGAATTAATCAGGATTTCGAGGGAGAAACAAAACTGACGCGCCAGGGATTTGAGTGTCGGATGCGACGCCTCGATAAGACGAGATACAAGATGCATTCATCGTTGGAAATCATTCCTGTCGTAATTAAGCGGCGGATCCGTTGATAAGTTGAGCGACGTGGATTCACGGTAGGCCAGCTTTGACGCCCTCCCGAATGATCCCACAGAGATCGGCACGTGGCTCCGACGACACGTGCATTGACACTGCGCGTTCTACGGCCTCTAACCCAACCTGAATTACGCGCGTAAATTATCGCCAAGTCAGCGACTCTCGCTATAAGATCGAGTTAGTCAAGTATTTGTTTAGGCGCGTTTGGAATCCGCTATGATTTGCTTCTTTGATCCTCCGCTGTTTATTTAGAAACGTGCCGCTGACAGGGTCCTTCATATTTCGAGTGTTTTCCTTCTTCCGTTACAACCGAATGTTTTGAACAAGCACTTGAAAAACCTGCCATTTCTTGGCTTTCGAAATATGCTTAGCGAGAAAAGCAAACTAAGGAAATGGCGTGCATGGTAGTAAATGCTTTGCCACCTATGTTTCGGAATGTTGGAAGAAAAAATTGAAAAACCAGCCTGTTTTTCTACAGTTTTCAGTTCTTTTTTCCATGTTCTCGCACCTTTCGATTAATTTCCAATTTTTCTTATTTTTCTTCGATTGTTGGCGATTGTACTACATCATGTGGTAATACTGGTAACTACGTCGCGTGGTAACCGTTACCATACTATTTTCTCAGTAAAGTCTTGGGGATAAAATCATACATCGTTTCGAGTTAATTATCGTTCGGGAATAAAGAAAAGGAGTCTTCAAGGGCAATTAGTCTCGCGCTTTCGGCGAATCCGTACATGATTGCCGATTTCCCACAAACGTGACTATGATCGGCTTCTCGTAATTCCGTGACTTAGCGTTCGATGCACGAGCAGGACGAGTTCCCATATCAAGCATGCAAAGCTTGATGTATCGATGCTTTATGACGGCGCGGTCCCTGTATACACACCGCCCACAAATGAAAGCCCGGCCTAATGTCATTCTGCAACGGCAAAGTCACCCTAATGGTCGGATTAGTTTCCGATAGCGCCTGCTCTCCCTCTTTTCTCTCCTCTTCGCGTAGTTTACTCGGAAAAATCTGCATTCACGAACGAATCTCCGCGAGATATTAATTGCTATATTAATTATCGATTAGACGCCGTCTCTTATTTCGGTGATTGATCCTCTCGTTTCATCGATTATGCTAATGACTCGTTGCGCTTTGCGATGACAATGGCAGTGTTTTGGGTGATCCCTGATGCGCCACGTAGATTCGAGAACTGCGCAGGAGCAGCAGCGTTTCTTGAAACAATGCCGGTCACGATTGTTTCGCGATTTGTTCCGTGTCTGATTGGAGCCTCGGCTTCCACGCGATTCGGGCCAATAGACAAAAACGCGCCGAGGCAATATCTCAGTATTGTTATCTGCTGTCAAAGCGCGACAAGGACACTGACAACTACCTTCCACCGGCTTGAAACTTGGAAGGGTCGTTACTCGGAGCGTATCTCAGGTATGATCTTTGCGCCGTACGAAGAAGAGGACGTCAAATTCGAGTTCCGAAATGGAATCATCGATCGATGGACGCGCTCTGGTTGCAAGAAGCCTTTCAATCATGTGACACCCAAAGGGATAGCCATTATTTCAAACGGGTCTGTCCGGTTCAGCTTTTCTAAACGGCCCGTGTACCACGCGGGCTCAGGACGAATACGATCGTATCAGTGATACATGAGAAGAGGCTGCTTACTTATTTAGTCTGGGTTAAGTTGATTTGACTTGGGTTAAAACACTGCTATCGTTAACAACCGTCGACGAGGGCACGGGGGAAGAATAGCTCCCCCCCCTCCGCGCCTTCCCCCCTTTCTCCACCCACCCGTCCCTCTTCTTCATTCGCAACCCTTTTTCTTAACTGCAGCCGCTGCAGCTATACAGCTAGATCTGTAACGCCGATGATTAATGCTTTTTCCGCTACGAAACTGCGAACGGTAGGAGTATAACGAATGTTCGAAATTTCTGACTTTTGCTTTTTCTAGCCTGATGAATGCTTCGATGCAGACTAACGTACGTCTCGTTGCATTAACAAATTGTTCGGGAATTGATGGATCGGGGCTCCTCTCTCGAATTTATTCGCTGATTCATTGCGTTTAATCATTGCTGACGTTCTCCAAGAGACTCGTCGTTCAGATTTTAGACGATTTTTACCGTTACTCTATTCTCGCCTCGAAGACGAAACGATGCATCGAGAGCGTTCTTCTCGTTGTCTCAGCGAGAAAAAACCTTTCCTTGATTTTCCGCAAATGAAACAAGTTGGAAAAAATAGTATCTTTCCTTTCATCGTGATTCGTTGAATTCGGGTCAACAAACTTGGCAAATTCTACGATTCCATGCAGGAGCCGCGTAATTATTGGCAATTGTATACTAATAAGAAGCAATTTTGTATTACAATGGTGCGATAATTAAATTAAGTCTCGATTGTTTCGTAGCGCGCCCATTGAAATGTGAGACCGGGAGCGTTGCGGAATCCGCAAGCGCGCCGCAGCTGGATAGGTCCACGCAATTTTATTGTGCCCGCGAATCGGGCGAGATGATCTTTGCAGCTTTTTGACCCGCGTCGTCGATCGACAGGAACTCGACGATTTGATGTTCATTCGATGGGACAAAACACCTGCGAGAGCGATCGCCGATATACATATAGAGATTTTCGATTACTTCTATACGCGCTTCGCTAAAAAGTTAATTGAACATGTGCGCCGAAAGATGCCGAGATTCTAGCGCGTGTGATTTCATTTTGATAGCGTTAGTCTTGTTTTTTTATTCATGCGTTTATTCGTAATGAGGCGACTTCTTCTTTAATGACGGGAGAGGAATTATGTTCATTCCGGTTGGCTCGGGCATCAATTAAGGAGCTGCCAATTAGATTGTTAGTGGTGCAAAGTGTAAGGGTACGAATGTAAAAAATGAGAAAGGGAAAAATATGAGAGTTGGAATAGTCGCGGGGCACGAGAAGAAGGTGATGCGTGCGCGGGGGCGTCACGCTTGCCACGAGTTGCCGAACCAATGAGAACGGAGAACGTTGCGTGACACGGAATACTCTTTTCCACGCTTTAAGGAACGCTCCACCCGTCTCAACATCCGAGAGGGAATCTAGAAATCTCCTCTTTCTCGCTCCCCGGATCGATTTTTTACTTTTTTCGAATCAAGTTCATCTTATAAGCTTTCAGCAGGATCGTATTATCAAGCCCAATTAAAACCGCGGCGAGTTAATCTTCCAGTGGCCTGAATTAATGTCTCATTTCTGCAAGAAAACATCGCTTAACAGGCAACACACTTTCATGCTCGGACGGTCTCCGTAATGAATCAAAGAAACGCGCTCTCGCGCGATTCGAACTTGCATGTTCGAAACTAGTCCGGAATATCAGCCGTGAAAAATGCGAGCCAACTCGAATAAAAAAAAAAAAGAGGAAGAAAGTTCGAACATTAGCCCGATGAATTTGGAGTATCGCGAAAAACAAAGCGAAGGCGCGGGCACACGCCGCCGCGCGTCAAAAAATGCA
>JABFQM010001190.1:0-23629 GCA_022816865.1 Zelostemma sp. ZL-2020
AAAAGTCGATGTTTTCATTCCAATTTTATGTAACGAAAGGCAAAACTCTGCTAAATTCGACAAAGTTCTGCCGAATAGCGGGAGAAATTCCGATGTTCCTGCTCGCTTTGGCATCCTATAAAACATGCCAAAAGTCCCCGCCAATGAATAATAAAATTGTTTAAATTCATTGACCGAAACAATCGATTCGTTAAAAAAGATCGACTGATTATGAACGCGAACGAGTTTCTAATTAAAAATTAAAAATTTTAATTTGGAAGCGTTATGAAATTCGTATTAAATCTGCACGAGAAATCAATTAATTGAGGGTTTTATTAAAAGTAAAAATCGAATTTCTAGCTAAATCATTGCACCAACAAAAAAAACTCAAGACATGTATTTCGCGAAGAATTCAACAAGCTATATTTTTCATCGTAACCATAAAATCCCAATATTCAACCCTTCGCGAGTTACAGCTGAAAAACGAGTTACAGCTGAAAGAATTTTTACCATGTTTTATAAGGAACCGAAATAAGCGTGCTCGCCAATTTTCCAAAACATCGCTATTTTATCGCCTTTGCCTGGATCAAAGGGAAAAAGGGAGCGATTGACAAGTCGCGTCGGATCGTCACTTTTGGAAGTATCGGAAAGACGTTATCGGAGTGTATCGGTTTTTGGACAGGTGAGTTTCTTTGCCCTCGTCAGGAAACAGCTGCCCGTTTCTCGTCCTCAACTTTGCAGGCTAATCTACTTGGCAATGTGGATTCGATCGTATCTGGACTGATCGGCCGGTGCGCGACGCATTAATTTATTATTCCGTAATACCATCAACTTTTAACAAACATATATCGATACCGGGAAATTACAATTCACATCTACACGTTTCGCTTTAATCTCGCTTGTTAAATCGAAACGAGTTTCGGAGCTACAATTATTATCTTCGCATCCATAATTACACGAAACATTATATTCCCGAAAAAACCCGACGCGTTGTAATTCTCACATCTCCGATTGTACAATTTTCAATGAACTAACTTTATTGATCGCGCGTGTTACGAAAGCACTTAATAATTTCCAACGTCTCATCATCGCGGTTCCTTTCATTGGTGTCGTTGAAAACTCGTATTCACCCCTCGAATAACCGGGGCGCCGAAAGGGTTCGCTTAATTTATTTCATTTTAAAGTCCCCACGTGTTATCGAACTCTTGACGTTTTTATGTACAGGGTGAATCGCATTTTTCATCTCGCGTTTCGAGAAATTGCTACCAACCCAAGAAATCTTTTCCTCTTTTCTCAAAACAAGCAATTTTACAAAAGTCACCGATAATCGCTTCGCATTTTTAAGCCCGTGTACACATACAATTGTGTACTTTACGGCGTAGGCGAATGCGAGTGTAGAAAAGGGCGATAAAGTGCAGGGTAGTCACCCCATTACGACACGTGCGTATTCGCGCGACAAGTGGCGCGACACACGCCGGAGGAGAGTCCCGAACGCACCTATATATCTTCTTTTATACTTTTGACAATATTTTTAAGTGACATCGAGACAATATCTCGCATCGAGCCCTCGCTTTTCCTTTTTTCGCGACGCCTTGTTCCGATAACTTCTACTTTGTACCCCTTTTTATATTCCTCGAAACCCGGGACGACAGGACAGCTGCCGGCCACCAATATCACGCGCGTATATCATCCTCGAAGATTTTCCGTTTTAATATTTTTCTTACATCGAGCCGGCTAAATCATGCGCGCCCTTCGCGAACGAACAAACGGGATTTAACATATTTCGATAGGCGGCGGGAAAATCCCCCCGCCCCCCCCCCCCTTCCCCCGAGGATATATTGCACGCGTGTCGCAGCTCATCGTGTCGTGTTACGACGGAAAATATATAGCCTTACCCTTTTTCTCCATTTTCGTTTATTGCGCTTCCGACGTCGAAAAGTATGCCGGAAAAATGGGAACAGAGTTTTTTCGAAGGGGACAATTTTGCAGGAATTTTTGAAAAGGATCACCCGTTGGACTGCGGCAGTGGCCGATGCTATATAGTCGTATTGTATGCTCCGTGGCTGGACCGAGAAAAGAAGAGGCGCCACATGGGCGGCTTAAGGCCTTTCTCCGTGCAGCCGCGGTTTTTTGCGGGGATTAAAAGCGACTCGATGCGACGATAAGCCGGAGAAAACTGCGGCGGAAACGGTATAACCGCTGACAGATTACGTCGCGAATGATTCGTGTACCTTTTTTCGTCTTCGCGATGCATCGATCCTCGAACTTTTTATCATGCGATATCGCTACGAAGATTTGTCATGTTTTTTTTTCTCGACGGATAAAACGGCGTTAAAGCGGAATGACGAATTTTTCGCGAGTTTTCGGATTAGACGGAATTAGATTAATTGAATCGTCGTATTTGGTAAGCGCGCAAGCTAGAACGAAATAATCCGGCTCTTTCTTGTGCTCCCTCTTCCGCTCGCGTGCTTTGTTTTTCTCTGTTCCGATAATTGGGTACACGGAATGCGCGAGCCCTTTTTCTTTCCCGTATGTCCTCGAGCGCTCGCGTACCGGCGACATCGGGCCAGCGTATACGTAACGAGATAATTAATGTGCGCCGCGGAATTAGCCGATTTACATGAGAGTCGAGCGCCGGATATCAGTCTCTTCTTCCCAACAGTTTTTCAAAGAGAATTGGAACGAGAACGGGGGGGGAAGGTGTCGATGGCCCGCCTTTGTACTCGCGTCGTAAATCCGGAAAACAAACGGGTTCAACCACCTCTAAAATAACCCGAAATTTTCACTTTTCAAAAATCTGAACTGAATTATAAATCTGAACTTCCAGGAATTTGATGACACCCATAAAGTTCACAACGCGATAAACGCAATGACCGCGGCGTTGGAAGAATGACATTGTTGTTGCCGGGTAAAGATTGATATTTCGCATGTCTCCGCGGAATTTCTTTGGCTGCAGGAGCGAGGGAGATGCTTTATTACGTACAATATGTATGTACGCTACCAGGGCATGCGGCGGCGGGCGACCTTACGGTGTTTGTCGCGAGCCGCTAACGAGCAGGCTCTGCTTCTCGAGCTCTCTGGCTTATATAAGTCTTATAAAGAGTAAACCAATGGACCACACACATCCGATCCTATCAGCGATCGCATGCGCCCTTAACTTTCTTTCTCTCCTTTATCCTTTGACTACGATGCTCTCTTTTCGAGAATCCCTTTTTCACCCATTCTTTAATCTTTTACCTGACAGCTTACATTCACGGGAACGACCGGGGCAACGGGACTTTTCGTCGAGTTACACTCCTTTCGCCCGGAATAATAGAATTCGTAGAAATGCATTCTCGAAATTTCACGCGAAAAGATAGTCAGAGTCTTGTTTATCAATTTCCGTAAATGCTGAATCGACTTACCCCATTCTGGAGAAAACAAAGACCCGTCAGAGACCGCATAAAACACAGAAAGTTAGAAATGAGTTCGAGTGCATCGATGCGTTTAATTTTACTCACCGTCGTCTCGTTGACACTTTTGATGTGATCTTTGTGCGTACCAGCGATGAGTTTAATGATATTTTCATCCCCGTGCTTCGCGCCCCAATGCAACGCGGTCTGGAAACAGCAGAAATGAATCAATTTCGACGTGGACATTTGCCAAAAATACCGATTTACTCGTGGCATTTCGCGCCTTTTGCACCGGCACTTATGGATTTGGTCGGGACTCGCGGTAGACGAGACACGGGCAGCTGTAGCGCGTATTTTCGGCGATGGCCCGTCGGATATTCCTGAGCTAGGAGACGGCATTTGCACGTCGGCTTATCCGCTTTTCAATTAATATTAATCGCTCGCATTTTTGCCGCTCCTCGCAGCTGTAACACCGCGTCAAGCGCATTTCCTTTGAATTCGCCAAATGTTTCGGCTTTTTTTCCTTACCCTTATTAATTTTAGTAACGCGGTAACGTTAGTTTCGCGCCATTCCAACCCCTCGGACGCCGTCTACTTTCGGCCCACGCTAACCAAGTTTTATGAAGCGCGATAGGACTTTGGCGCTCCTTCATTTGCGAACGTTGTGCACCCTGTCGCCCGACTCGCGCTGTGTCGCTCGGACAACGTGATGCATGTATTTGCCTGCGAGTCTCGCGGATGTCTTTTACAAATTCGTAAGACTTGGTCCCTTTTCTCGGATTCGTTTCGCATAAAAATGGATAAATCATGTAGCTTCTGGAAAAAACAACTTGGGCTTTCTTTTTCATCGCGATGTTTAAAAGCGTTCCGACTAAAAGAAAAGGAATTTTCCGATGAAAAGCCCTTGGCTCTGCGTAAAGAAATGACGGGGTACACGTGGTTTATTTTCATTAAACGATGGCGATACACTCGGGCCCCTTTTGGCGCATGGTATAGTCTGTCTCCGCGTCGGTTACTGATTAAACGAAACAGTTGCGCTGTTTTCGAGCTACCCTGTCTATTATACGACTCCGCGTTTCTCCCTACCCCCATAGCCGCGGATTAATTCCCATCCTCCTCTTTCTCGCACTCCTCTAGTTTCATCTCATCCATCTTTCTCTCTTTCTCTCTCGCTCCTTGTCGCCTGATGTATGCCAGCGATACAGATATCTCCGAGAAGGAATTTGCGTTGAATTAGCGTATAATCGGCGAGCCGATCTACTCATACGGAATCCCGCGCGGCCCGTTTACACGTGTCCGCGGCTCTGTATTCGCAGCGAGAACACAATATTTAGTGACCGCGCGGCATCCTCCCTTTCGCCTTAGGCATCCTCTTTTTTTTCTCCTCCTCGCAGGCCGCACTTACCGCGACTCCCGTGGGATCAGGGAGCCAGGTATGCACGCGCTCCAAATTTTTCCCAGAGCTCGCGTAAAGGTATTGCATGCGCTCATCGCAACTACCGAAAAGAAAGTCCGATCGATCGCATTTCGATCGCTGTTGGAGCCACCGCAGCGCGCACTCCGCTCGGGAATTTTTGCTGCCAAATACCAAGCGCATTCCACGGAATCTCGGCGACCCGGGGAAAAAGGCCGGGCTCATTGTCTGCACGGGTGGAATATATGCACTTTTGCAATACCGCGCGGCCGATTAATCGAGCCTCGGATCATCGCGCTTCATCGAGCAATCCTCGAGTTTCTCTTTCGTTCCGAGGCTCACTTTTCTCATCGTCGTATTTAACGCTCGGTATTGAATGGTAAAAAGATGAGGATCCCGATCGGATCGCCGTTGATTCCAGGAAATTAGTTGGACGCCGGGCGCGTGTCTTCCGAGAGGAAGAAGCGGAGAAGGGAAAAAGAAAAAGCCGCTGACGACGGAGTCTCCGGTCACGCGTACGCAACGTCGGACGTTGAGATTGAAGATCTACTCGCGCGTGTCTCCGATGCTCATCGATGTTACGCTTGGCAATCTTTTGTACGATTACGAAAGGTACACGAGAAGTCTCGGCGCGTCTCGTAAATTTTCAAACTCGCATGCGTAATCCAGCCAGGGTACGTTCGATCTCGAACGAACGAAAAAGAAAGCAACGATTCGCATTCAACTTGCAAATTTAGATATTCAAATTAATCAAGATTTCTCGGCTATCGCAGCGGCGCAGGCGAAGTAGCGTACAAAGACTCGCTTCGTTTTAATTAGCGCAGCTGTCGTGATTCGTTAAATCACTCATTACCGCCGGAGATGACGAAAAATGCGGGACAAATATCGAGAAAGCCGCTCGGCCGATTTTAATTCGAGGCGAGCGATGATCCAATCGACGATAACAACAAAAACGGATAAATCGTGAAAAGGTGGATCGAGCGAAATCAGAATTTCAGCGGAATACATTTTCCGTGGCGTCGCACCTTGCGGATTTCAAAACAGACAGCTGGTAGGATGTCGGAGGTGTCATTAGCATATCACGCCGGTGGCGTATGATTTATCCGTTCTCTCTTCCGCGAGCGTTTCGTTTTCACCGCGTAATGGCAGCTTCGCCGACGCGCGAACGCAATTCTCATGAGGCAAAACTTGCTTATGCCAGTGATACATCGTCGATCAAGTGTTATTCAATTGTCCCGACGCCTCCTCCCATCGACGGCGCAGCCAGCTCTTCTTAACCATCCCGAAAGGCTCATTATCCTGCCCGCCGCTCCATTGCCACATCGCGATAACGCACATTCCGTTATCGCCGTTCCATCTCGATCTCTCCGCGCGTTCGTGAACGCCGTGATTGAATGTAACACACCACTTCCTCGTTTATGGAAATGGTAATAAAAGCATCTGCTTGTTTGCGCAAGTCGACTGTGTCTTTGGGCCGTTGCGAAATTGCCGGCTTTTATTGATATCGTTCAAGACCGAAATAGTCCTTCGTTTTACTTGATTTTATCATTTTTTTATTAAATTTTGCTTCTTCTATACATTGAAAACGTTAACTTTTATCAAATTTTTTGTTTTTCCAACGATAAAAAATTATTTGGCATGATCGAAAGGGCGCGCATTTTGAAACCAGAGAAATTGGACTATTTTTTATCCCAAATAGCCAAACGTGCAGTCAATTTTTTCTCAATCGCATGCAGAAATAAATGATGCATTAAAAGATTGTAGAATCAAGATACAGATTTTACGAGCTCGATTGCAATAAATGCATCAGTGTAAAATTTTCACACAATTTTAAGTACATCACGTCTCATAAATAATTGTGCTCTAATGCGGACGATTTCACAATCATTTATGCATTATTGGAATCTAAAGCATTTAAATTCGTTATTGCAAAGATAATACAATCACTACATGTGATTGCGATAAGCCATATGAATAGGAACATGGAAATAACGCAGCAAAAATTGCAATGTAAGATGTAGCGGAAACGTTGAATTCTAATTTAAAAAATATTGCGCCAATTAACATTGCTGTATTTTTTTCTACGCATTTTAATTTTCATCACTTGTGCTTTGCAATTCCCCGCGTCCTTAAATTTTCGTTTTTATTTCGGCTCCTTATAAATCACTTGCGCGTTCGCATTTCTTTACAAAAATTGTACTCGATGTTACACATCTTTATATTTCTCTCAGACAATCGAAAAAATCCCATTAGATAGACTGTACTCGAATGATTAAATTTTTCAATGCTTTCTGGGTATGATGAATTGTTGAATAGAAAAGAGATTGACAATTGATAGCTTGCGTAAAAAGAAGAGGCGACAAAATGAACGATTCAAGGAAGAAGTCATGTTTCGTCGCATCTCAAAGCGAGGGAATCAATTAGAGAGATTTCCATTGGTCAAGTGCGGATGTAAATCAGGCGAGTGGCAGGCGAGTACTGCGGCGTCGACATGCGGGATACTGAGTATTGCCGGGCAGGTGGCTTCTTCGAGCCGCGACGCGACAAGACATTGCCATCAGTCGCCCATTAGCCCGTCACTCTGATTCTCCCGGCCGCGTATAAGCACGCTAAGAAGTTGTAGACCGAACAATAATTCCCATTTTCACCGACCGGAAATCGCTAAAAGCCGTACTTTACGCGCCTATCATTTTGCCTCGCTTTATCATTGCTCATCTCTGCAAAACTCCTCGCTTTCTTACGTAACCAGCACTTGATTTCGCAATTGATTTTCCGCTCTTACATAATTATTTTACAGCGACACTGTAAATCCCTCCGAAAGTGTCGGGGTCGCGTTTCGACGATTAAACGGTCTGTTTCACTGGAAATAATCAATGTTCCCTGTCCCGATACGGCAAAGTTCTCGGACGGTATTTCACGGAGGATTAAATGGGCTTACACTTACGTTTGATTGTTTGGCCTTTACCTTACGCTTCCGGAATTCTTTGCAAGAAAAATGTCCCGTGCGAGAAAATCATCAACGAAGATTTTATATTTTTCATCGCGAGCTCGCGAAAGAAATCGATAGATCGCGGGGAATCGATGGTGGAGGGTAAAGTGCGTCGTCGTCGTCGTCGTCGCTGCACTCGAAGGCAGGAAGGGATAAATCTGTAAGCCGCTTTGCGAAGCAAGTGGGATCTCTGTTCCAGCGAGAGAGCTCGAGAAGCGACAGGGCGAGGAGGTTGTAGATAGAGACGAACAGAGAGAAGGCCGGAGTGAACGGAGTGGGTTTGGCGATTAGGTAAACCCGGGATTAGTTGGATGCCAGAGCGCTACCCTCGCTTCGTTCTGGATCCGGCTGAATCTCCATAGCCTGGGACCCCGGGAGTAGTTTGATTGCCGCCACTAATAATGCCAGGCCTGATTTACATGATTGGATTGGCGTTACGAAATTGAAACTATCCGTATTACCGCACGCCGAGAGCTCTATTGCCGCTTGTACAGCAAAGAAAATTTTGTCAATTGATCCAGTAAAATTGTCATTTCTCTCAAGACTTAAACTTTTTTTTTTCACACCCTCCAATTGGTTTTCGTTATGAAATAATTGTTTTGAAAATCGGAAAAAATTCAGGGATATTATTCGAGCACTAAAATAGACTGCTCATTTTTTTCAGATTTATAAAACAATTATTTCACACGAAAATCCATAAGTTGAATAGAAAAAAAGTTATACATTTTTCACAATTGAATTGAATTTATTTACAAAAACCGCAACATACAAAAACGCATGACGATACGCGAAAAATGTTGTCATCCGCAGCAAAGACTTATGATAAAATCCAAGCCCGAATAACTCACTTGACACGATTAACTTATACTTAGCAAATCTCGTAATTCTGATCGTCAGATTTTCGGTATTCTTCGCGTGGATAAAGTACGGCTCCTCCGGGTATTTTATAGCCTCGGCAGAGGAAGGTTTACGTGGAATCGTCGAATGTGCCCGCTGGGAATGATATCGAATAATACAGAAATGGTATTGAATCGTTCCGCGGTCGGACAAGCTCGGCGAAACCGTTGTATTTCATAGAGACAACAAAAGGAGGCAGTTTCCTCAGGAGAGAGGACTCTCTTTCTCTCTTCCCCGAGGAGATTAGTATGCTCGTATCTGCATGCTACGAGATCGTATCTGTCGCGAGAACGATCCTTTGTTGGTTTTTCTTTGCGCTGCGTATACGTATTTATGCGAGCGCCTCGTCTTTTCCTTCTCTCTCTTCCTTCCTCATCCTCTTTCATCGGCGCACAGAGTCGTTTCGAAAGATTTGTTTTATGCAAACTTCTGCGACGAAAAGAAGAAAGAGAGAAAGACAAGAACCTTTACGTAGCTCTTTACAGCCCTCTTTGGAGTTGCAACAATTCGAAAGACAAATATTGCCGGTAAACGACGAAACGATACGTCAATAAAGTTGCATTTCGCGGCAATCTCGTATGAAATTAAGTCTACTTTCTTTTCCTCTCGTATAAAAAAATCCCAAGTCGCGCGTTTCGAATCCGAGTAGTCGAGGCTCGATTCCGCTCGTCCTCGGGGAGGAAGCGCGACGTTAACCGGGTCGCCAGGTCGCCATCCGTCGTCTTGCTCCAGCCCTAATCCCTACTGTGTACCAATTACCTCGTCCACTTTGGCTCTCGTTCATGCAAATTGGATTTCGGTTACGGAGACAGAGACCTCCTACGTACACGGTATTGTGCCCTGGACGACTACTGTGTTAGCCCGCTTCATTTCGCCACGTAAACGACGGCCGCCGCTCGGCCGAGCAGAGAAACGAGGAGGTCGGGGCCGGCCGTAAAACTGCCATTTAAAAATAGGCCCTCTCGAATAAAGGGCCACGGATGATTTGCAACTGCGCCATGGGCCATCTTGTCTTACAAAAACGGTAACAATGCGGCCGCAATGTGTATCGTTGTCACAGGGACACCGACAATGGAAAACTCCGAGAGAGAGTAGCTGTGTAATTTGGCTGTTTTCGAGGGGTTTTACGACAAGGCCGGCCTACCTGGTACCGGTCACCGACTCACCGACTCACCGGCCCAGAGTGCTTCGGTATTTTGCTTTCATTTTTCAGCTAATCTGATTACGCGCGTTGGTCGTGTCAATTTGTTACGCTCCTTTCAGAGGCAAAAGAAGTGACCGTGAAACAAGCCAATAAAGGGACAGCAAATTGAATCGTCCTCGAAAGCGCCCCCGTCGCGACTCGATATATATTTCGGGCCGGAAAATGCTGGAAAATACGAGCATTTCTGAGTTTGCTTGTCATCGCTTTGGCTCTCGACGTTACCTCGCGCAACTTTCTCACTTTATGCCCGTTCAAACTATACCGGAGTTACTAATAGTCACGGGGGTCGTGTAAAACGAGGAGAAAGTTTGCCTCGTGCTTTCAACTCGAACACGACTCTACGAATGGTGAGCAAATTCGTGAGAGGGAAGAATCACCGCGAGCGCTACTGTTTCGAGAGACTTTGATAAATCGTGCGAGGGACGCGTATCGAATCGAGGAGCCTGAGTAAATGAACCTGACTAATGACTAATTTATTCATTTACAAGGACGAACTTTGTGTCAACACATACTTGGGAAAATATTGTTTCTTGCTTCCGGCACGAGCGAAAAAAGTTCTTTTTTCTTTGTTTCACCGAGAACGCTGGGAAAGGAAAGGGACTATTACGTAGAGATGAACTTTTTTTTTGATCTCCGGGTCAATTAAATCGCCGCGACGTGCGTCCGGGCTCTGTGTACCTCTTGCCTGGCCAATATAAGCTACGCTCGATCGTATTACGCGCCTATACTTCAGTCCTTTCCCACGATAGCGACGATGCGCCGTGCGACTGATTGCTTCGAGGTTACACGACCGGATTCCTTCGATTTAAATTTAATGAAATTATCTTCGTTCGACGCTACGAGTTTTGCCTTCTCGAAAACTCGGATTATTGAAAAAAGGGGGACATTTATATAGGGACGGGGCGTCGTTTTCGTCGATACGGACAATTGGTATTCCAGGTTCGAACGTCGCTTTCGTGGACGCGCGAATCACGAAATCAGGAATAAAAAAGAAAAGAACAACCATTCGCGCCTACGAGTGCGATCGAGACTGGAATACAAAAACTCGTGTGAAATACAAAAGAAAATCACGCAAGACGGATGGAGAAGAGAGAACAGGGGGACAGGGAAGGCACGCTGATAAGAACGTAGACTTTGCGAGAGTCAGAACTGATATATTTTCGTGAAAAGAAAAGAAAAGAAGTTGAATATAATATCCGTGGCTTTTTGAAAGGACGAATCGATTTTATTTCTTTCGAAAAATCGCATTTTCACAGATTTTTTATCATTTTCTATAATTTGAAACTCCGAAAATTGCGGTTACATTTTTGGACATAAAAACCAAATCAATGTTCTTTGAAATAAACTATAAAACGCTACAAACATCAACAAATGAAGTCCACAAACAAAATCAGATTCTCGGTCGAAAAATGTTGAAAGAATTGCCAAATCATCCCAAATAACGTAAAGAAGAGATGCCGCGAAGGTCGATGAGATAAAAATTTCACACGTCGGATTGATTAAGAGGCGTTACGCCAAAACGCGCGTGTCCCGTCATGAATCATGCCGAGTTATTAGTAGTCATCGCTCGTTGCCGAAGGCACTGTCTGCGCCGTTGGTCGCGGAGAGAAGCGCTCGACGATGACGGCGTTAATCGAAAGCCGCGCACGTCTCTTAGCTGCTTTTATTCTCTCCTCCGTCTTCATCCCCCGGGCGTTCTATTATTTGTGTCGCCGAGAGCCGGACACGCGGTTACGCATACGCGTCTCGTCCGGTTAACGCAATTACGACGGGGCCTTGCTGCGCATACGTGCACGAAATCTCGATGCTAGCCCACACAGTCGTTGCCGCGGCGGCCCCTTCACGCTTCGCGTAATACCATGTACTCGTGATACGCTTGCTCGATACGCAACGACCGCTAAATACTCGTATCCGGCAGCGGGGTCGCGAGAAAAGTCAAAGGATCTCGCGCGCCGCTGAGAACTTTCCTTATCTTTATTGGAAAATAAATCTACCGTTGTACAAGCAGTTGGCCATTTTTCTTAATTGCATTTTCATGCTTTTCTCCAAAAATGTCGAGTTCACCGATGACGATAATAGCGCGATTAATCGGCTCGTTTGCCGCAGCTGCGTATGAGCTCGAGTCGCGTTGGAGCTGGCTGGCTTTGGGTTCAGGCGCGATTATCGGCGCAGTTGCAAAAGTACTCGTGTAGTAGACGGTTAGGTTCAGGATGGCGTCGGCAGCGGCGGAAAAGCGAGCGAAGTACGCTCGATGGAGTCTGCGGGTTGCTGCGGTGAAGCCCGCGGGCGTATATGTCGGGCTTTGCGCTTGGGGTTAATACGGTGGCCGGTGATGCACGACCGACGCAGCGCTGCGGGCAGCGGCTGACCACACGCCAGCTGCCTAACGCCAGTCGAGCAGCCCGCAAAAATCTGTAGCTGACCCTTGCCCGCCGTGTTACTATCCCCTGTACAGCCTCCCTTCTCCCACCGTTCGACAGCTTGCTCGGTTAGACGGTCACTCGCCACTCGTTTACACGTTATTTATACCATTATATAATGCCCCGTATTTGTTATCGTGTTACGAAACATAGCCGACAAGTGCAACTACGTCTGTTCAGACATATCTTTCTTTATTTCCATCGAAAATGTATCGCGACGTTTCGTAAAACGCGATTAAAGCTTTTACAAATTAAAAAGTTTCAGGTATAAAGATCTCTCTTTCACGGTATAACATGCCAAGAAGAGGTAGCGCAACACCTGAGACATCGTCTAGCACGAGCTCATATTCCACGTAATGAGCGAGGTAAAACCGCGGCGGCAGCGGCGACGGCACAGGTCAACGGCGCCGGGTCGTAATTGAAACGTGCGGACCGCGTGCGTGTGCGTTGCCCGCGCATAAACTCGTTCTCGAAAAATCGCCTCGGCCTCCTCGAGCCGTACGGGCCCGTATTACTAATGGCCGAATCGAGCGCCATTATGATCGACGAGAAGAGCGCGATGCGCTCGCTTGATCTTACGTAATGACCGTAATCGAGGCCCCGACCGCAACCGCGCCAAAGCTGAGATCTCAATTCTCGAAAAACGACGCTACGGAAAAACGGTTGATCCATGATTTTTATCGGCTTTGAGCGCGAATTCATTTACCTCGGGTCTTTAATTTTTAATGACAAGGCAGTAGAACGGAGCCATTATAAAATCGTAAAGATATAATTAGAGAAAAAAACATGTACGCCTCTGCGAAAGTTTGACAGATGCGGAAAGAGCGATAAAAAGCATCGAGATTGTACTTACGTACTGTGGTGTTGTGTACATTTCCAAGACGAGAGTGAGGAGAGCCGCGCATGAAACATATATAAAATGCAAAGTTAAGCATTACATGCGATTTTTATTACTCTTAATAATAGGCAAGAAGCGAGTACAAATTCCTCGCTTTGTACCTGTGCCGAGGCTTTATTAAGTACAAGCGTAAATCGTAATGAGATTAAGTTATACTCCCGGTGTCATCGGACTCTGAACAGTATTTCATTCCCGTCAAGATGTAATTGCCGAGGGTGGATGATATCATTCATTTTATATTACATATATTAATTAGGGAAGTGAAGCAACGCGCGCCCATGGTGTTTCATGCATTTAATAACGACGATTGTAATAAAATGCCGCGGTCGCGATCTTTATAATTTAGTTACGCGGAGTGACTTTGTTTCAAGAAAAAGGGAACGAGGAGTTGCGGAATCGAAGCCGAGCCCCGTGTAATTTAGCCCTTGCGCGTTATCTGACGAGTGATCCGTCATGATCAAACGGGACCTGTAATTTAATTGTCACACCGGTCGGGGATAAAACGAGGGAGCGAAAAAATCGAGCGGAGGAATAGGAAAAGGCATAAGTTGGCGACGGTTAATGATCCTGCTCGCATGAAATTTGCAAGCCTTTTTTTTAAACGCCGGATCACTCAAATTATACTCCGCGGAGTAAAAAACGTGTTCATATTAAACATATCAAAAGTCCCCACCGAGCTTATTAAGTCGAGGTCTTAACAACATTTGTTTTTATAATTTTTTTTAGCCACAAATTCGGTTTGAAAAGAGAGAAAAACTTGTTTAATGATCTGGCTGTAAAAATGATATTTTTTCATGATTTATGTATGGAATAAAATGTATAATAAAAAATAGTGAAATTTTTGGAGTTTATTGAATCAAAAAATCGATTCATCGATGTTTCATAATTGATCGAATCTTTAAAAAAAATCGAATCATTGAAAACATTAATGAGCTTTTAATTATAAATTTTAATTCATTGTTTTTAATGAATTCGACTTTAAAATTGATAACATATTATTATAAATAAAGTAATCGAAAAAAGTGGCGATAAAAACGTAAAATTGAAAATTATTTCGTGATTTCCATTGTTTTTGAGACACTCGGAAGTGTCATGAAATTGGTATTGAATCTGCACGATTAATCAATTAATTATGGGTTTAATTAAAAGTGAAAATCGAATTTTCTCAATTTCAAATAAAATTCCTAGCTAAATCGTTGCATTAACGAGAAAAACTCAAGTTACGTATTTTGTGAAGAATTCAATAAGCTACATTTTTGTTGTAACCGCAAAATAAAAATTCCCAACCCTTTACGAGTTGACGCTAAAAAACTGATTTTTTTACCCCTTTTTCAAGATGGCGGCTCTATAGCTCGACTTCTATTGGTGGGGTTTTTGAATGTTTTATAAGAAGATGTTTCTTCAATATTTAGACAAACTTACTTGGGAGTCGAGCTTATTAAGTCGAGATCTTAACAAAATATGTTTTAATAATTTTTTTTCTCAACGTACAAATTTGGTTTGAAAAAGGAGAAAAACTTGTTTAATGATCTGGCTGTAAAAATTATATTTTTTCATAATTTATGTACGGAATAAAATGTATAATAAAAAATAGTGAAATTTGTGGAGTTTATTGAATCAAAAAATCGATTCATCGATGTTTCATAATTGATCGAATCTTTGAAAAAAATCGAATCATTGAAAACATTAATGAGCTTCTAATTATAAATTTAAATTCATTGTTTTTAATGCACAGTTGATGAATCTGACGTTAAAATTGACAACATATGAACAAAGTAATCGAAAAAAGTGGCGATAAAAAGGTGAAATTGAAAATGATTTCGTGATCTCTATTGTTTTTCAGACACTCGGAAGTGTCATGAAATTGGTATTAAATCTGCACGATTAATCAATTAATTGGAGGTTTAATTAAAAGTGAAAATCGAATTTTCTCAATTTCAACTAGAATTCCTAGCTAAATCGTTGCATTAACGCGAGAAAAACTCAAGTTACGTATTTTGTTATATTTTTGTTCCAACCACAAAATAAAAATTCTCAACCCTTTACGAGTTGACGCTAAAAAACTGATTTTCTACCCCTTTTTCAAGATGGCGGCTCAATAGCTCGACTTCTATTGGTGGGGTTTTTGAACGTTTCATAAAAAAAAGTTTCCAAAAACATCGGAAGTTTTCCCGCTACATATACAATCTAATTAGACCGGATCACTCTTCTAATTTACCGAGTGATAATTGCCGCGTTGAAAGTCGAAAATGGGGGATGATATTCGAATTTTTGCGTATCGTGACAATGATAAAAGTGTGTAAAGTCGGCGACGGCATCGCGCGAACATATGTCAAGCGATACCGACACGGGAACACGGGAACTGCACGGGAACACGCACTCGCGTGCACGCACTCGCACATTCGCGCACGCACGTACGTGTGTCGCGGGTCCCGTATAATTTGACATGTTGTCGTACACGTTATTATTCCGACAGATCTCGAGATAGGCGACTCGCTTTTCGCCCCCTCGCTCCATCCTTCTCTCGTTTTTAACCGCTTATTTGCTGTATCATATCGTGCACCGAGTATTGGATATTATCTGCATTTATTCGCTGCTCAATGTCCTACACGTGTACTCTCGTGCCTCTGACCTTTCCCAAGTGTTCTCGGAACTGATTGTACCCTGAACTCCGCGTTACTCGTTCGGGGATGCTCACTTCTTCACGAACAAGAAAATCCTCGAGGGTTATTTCCGGGGAAGTTCATTACCAACAGTGAAATCTCAATACTCGAACGATGAAACGACAAATATTCGACGACGAATGAATCCGTCTTTTAGCCGTTACAGAAATCAGCGTTTCATCAGGTGAAAACACGAATTAAAATACAAGGCGTCAGCAGCTGCTGATCAATCCCGGGGAAGGTGTCAAGAAAATGCTTGATCATCGAACAAAATCTGTCAACAGCCCGTTTTCGAAATGCAAATTACACGTCGTCGAAGCCCGAATTTCATCACGTCAATGATACTGCTTTTAAACAATTAATTTCCCACGTCCCCGGTCTCTTTCCGATATAATAATAAATTTCACGCACGAGCCTCTTTTTCCCGCTGGAATCAACGGGCTTTTAAATTCTCACGCGCCGCGATGTATTGTTCCCTGGTCTTTTTCCCGGCAAGAGTCAAAGGTGAAGTTTGGGAAGAGAGAACGCGCCAATTTCCGGTATCGGCGCTCTGTATATCAAGGGCCATTAAGAAAGACTGCGCTTTTTAATGCACCTGCGCTTCGATATAATGTTCAACGCTGCGAGATCCCCGATAGAGCCTGGGCCCCCCTAAACATCCTCTATTATATCAAATTGTGTATATTTCATAATTGCTCGAATTATACGCATTATGCAAATGCGTATGTTAATAGGAAGCGCGTTTCCCCGGTAAGGATTACAGCCATTTCGTTGAAGTGCGCGCTAAATGCTGCTCCGGGTACTGCTCTTTACGCTCGTTTCTCGCTTCTGCAGCCCTTTTGTCTTGCCTTTGTGTACACACCTATCTTGGGATGCGTTTAATGCGCTTCTTCTATTTACATAATACTTTAGATTACTATCTCGACGGCCGAACGAGCCTTTCGCGATGATCGAAATTAGCGCCGGATAAAGCGAAGAATTAACGGAAACGGGAATTAACTTCGACAGTCATTACCGGGCTTCATGAATTAACCATTTTTTTCATTTTTAAGCATTCCGACTTCCCGTTTTTCCTGGACTTGTATGAACAAGAAAATCTTTTGTGGCCGTGTTCGTGTGTTGTAAGGTAAATGTCCCAGTCGTTGGCATATGATTTTCTCGGCGTATTTTCAGTTTATGAAGAGAAAGAAATTGACCATAATTTCACTTAGCTTGATATTGCTTGAAAATATTGCAAATATAGTGCAACTTTCGGTGGTCCAGCTGCTGGTCAGTGCCAAAACTGAATTGAATTTGAATTAAATAATCTGCCAACGACTGGGACATTCGCGTTTTTTTGTCTTCTACAATTAATTTTATCGAAATTATTATACTATTGGACAATATTAAAGTTGCATCGCGTTTATTTATGTGCAGTTTACCCGAAAAATTTTACTTCATTCAGCTGTGGACATAAACACATTATTTATTACTTTTTCAATCCACGCGTGTGCGCTCAGCCTGCCAACGACTGGGATATTTACCTTACCTTGGAACATTGCATTTTTGCGAAATGTTGATTTTGAACTCATTTTATAAATGTTAAATAAATTCCACATGGAAATCAATGGATTTTTTTGCATTAAAAGATCGATAAAAGACTGCTTCAATAAGCGTTGTTTCCGATGGATTGAAATGAATAGAATAGAATTTAATTTTGGCCCATCTACACAAGTACGAAAAGATTTCCAAGGTACAACACTCTCCCCTACAGTGTACGGAGCTTCGTTACCAAGGCAATTATCGAGTGGAGCACGTTATTCGAAGCGGCAAATGATCCTCTCGCCCTGTCGAAGTCGATTAGAGTAATTTCCCCGATAGCGCGGGATCGGGGCTCTTGTTAGGAAAAATGCAGCCTCGAAGGTTAAATGATAAAGCAACGGACAAATCCTCAAAAACGTCGAGGATAATTAAACGATCATTCTTTGAACAGGGCAATAAAGCGCTTTTTACAATCCTGAAATCGGGTATAATCGGCTCGATCGTGAAAGCGAGAAAGATCTCGTAATGGCCAATAAAGCCGTCACGATGAAGAAGCGCTCGGGGCACGGAAAAACCGTTGGTAGGCCGAAGGGGGCACCCGCTGGCTTTTTACGAGCTGCGGATCCGGCGTGTCGGCCAATTACAGCCTACCGCGCTTAGGTGGTTCCTTCGTCTTAACGGGCAGTAAACGGTGTCGTGAATGTCCCCGCGGTACACTTTTAATTGCCCGCTTTATGACGCCTCCTTCGACTCCGTTTGACTTTTCGAACTTTTTCATTTGTGTCACGATTCGGAGTAATTACAACAAGGGGAAGGGTGAGAAAGTTGGGAAGAAGAAGTGCGCCGATGCACGCAATGACAAAATGGATATGAACGGTTCCGCTTTGGCGAGCGCGATTTTTCAGTCGACGCTGGATATCGCGCTAACAAATGGCCGAAACGTTCGCACTCTTTGCTCCCGGGGCTTATTGATGGAAGCGCGACTCGAAATACGATTCGTGAAGGAAATGATTTTCATGGCCGCATGTGTACGAGCGGAATGTGAAACGAGGTTATTATTAATTTTGAGAACCGCGGCGGGACTCCGCGTGACCCCCTCGTGCGTGTCAGCCGTACGGGACGGCATTTCCCTTCTTTCGTTTTGTTTTTCGAGAGTCGAAAACGAAACTCGGCTTGAGACAATGGCCACCTGTGGTGCCGATGTCTCCGCCAAAGTCTGGAACCCCCGCAGCGAACGGGGCGCCATTCACTTTCCAACTATATAAAGACGTCAGTTATATCCTCACTTGTTTCGCATCGCGCGATTATTTGCATTGCGAGAAACATCGCGATCCGAGATATTTATTTGGCCGAGGAGAATTATCGCTCTCGGAAATGCAGATTCGAGCGGGTGAAAGTGCTGCAGCAACTTTGCGCGCTCGATTGTTTGATTGTCGACTCATTTGCATTATTAAAAAGACAAATTTATAATGAGCAGTCGGATTCGGTGAATTATGTTTGCGCTTGGAGCAAATGGTTTTTGAAAAAGACCAAATTGAGCTGGGAAGGAATTATTTTCTGCTTGAGGGAACTTTATTAAACGAATGTGAAATTTTCCAGGTTTTCTAATATGAAATGCAATTTTTCCAAAAGTAGTAGAAAAGCAGACAATATTTTCAAGTATTAATTGATGCGCTTTTTTTATTTTTCTTCTCTTAATATGTATTGAAAAGTCTCTTCAACTATTTTCGATGAATTCATTAATTTTATTACGAAACAATTTTTTATGTAACGTTGGAAAAATGATTTGAACAAGCGGAAAATTTATATGAAATAAAATTATATCAATTTTGGCATCAAGTTCGTCTTGAATTGTGACAGTTTTTTAAGAAATAAATAAAAACAAGCAAATGCAAAAATTATACAAATTGCAAGAAAAATGACTATTAATTATTTTAAAAATACGAGCCAAGAAATGTCACAGAAAATAACAAAAAATTGCAAAAGTATAAAAAAACCTTCCTAGTTATTTGCGGAACTTGATAATTTTTGGGAAAAATGGAAAAATGTGATTAATTTATTCGATCATGAATCGGACCAAACTTCCCCGACTTTTCAAGGTTTTCTTGTTTTCCTCAAAAAAATAACTACCCAAGACGTAAAAAGCAGATCTCAAAATTCCTGTAAAATAAAAAAAACAGGCGCGGGAAATTTTCAGTGACAAACTGGCCACATCGAATTCGGCACTTTTCGGAATAAAGATCCTCAAACTTAATACGCGCGTGTCATAAATAACGCGTTCAAGTCTTGGAAAATAAAAAATGATATTTATCGCCCGGTCTGACAGCGAGAGTAATCTATTATAAAAGCGATCATGTAAACAAACGTAAAATATCGCGAAATAGAAGATACTTACGCCCTGATGATCGTCGCGTTTCCAGCGAAGCAGGAAGATCGAGCGTCCACGCCGAGGAACATGAAACAAACCAACGCACGTTAAACAGTATATTTAGAATTCACGTAAATTCGACCGCCTACATTCGCTCGTGAATATTCGCATTTGTCCCGCGCGTTGGAACGGTCAATGCAGTCATTTTAATGGTCTCATATATACTCACGGAAGATGGATCCTTGCGACGATTTAACGAAACAGCACATGAAACAAACAACGAAGAAAGATAATGTTAAGCGAGGTTTTAAATCTCTTCCTCCACTTTAAAGCCGGAAAAAAGTTTTTCACGCCAACAATTCGACGCTGACAATCTCGTTAAATCGTAAAAGTATCGCGTGAATAACCAAAAGTCCATGTTATATTACAAATAAGAGATCACTATCTCCGAAACTATCAATTATTCCATCGCCGTCGACATTGCATTCGGGGATGTCGACGGAATTTCGTTAAGTATACAGAGGCGGTATTTAACTTTCAATTTCGCGCTGGATCCCACGTTTTTTGAACCCGTTCGTCCCTTTTGCGCCCATGTTTCCTCATCGCATAATCGTTTGCTCAGCAATTTCACGTGAGCCTCAATCTGCGCGGCTCGGCCGTAGCACGCATTATGCAGACAAAAATCGTAATCGGAATGTAATCGCCCTGCGAAATGGTCCCCCTTCGCGGTCCACTTCGCCTCGCGACGCCACGATTTTTATAACTATAAAGTTGCTCCCCCGAATGGACGATTTGTTATGCATGCCGCATGAAAATTGCGACGTAGCGCGCATATTTTTGGCAAAGCATAAATATAGATGTCCCGTTTAAAAAGCCATTTTCGCGTGTTTAGCATAATATTTAATGGCGCGGTCACCGAATATCGCGTACGCCGAACATTTTTTGCGAGTAATCACCGTCAAATTACCCTTTGCTAACTCGTCGCGATTATTATGAAACGTCACGTGTCGCATCGTCGGTTCCAAATTTGCATCGATTTTCGGAAACTTTGTCCATTTTTATTTTTTCAAAGATTAATCCATTCAGTTTTTATCAGAAATTAGCATCTTTATAGGAGAGAGAACAAAAAATTCTCTGACTTTTCCAGACTCTAAAGACACTTAAAAACATTTTCTAATTTTATAATCATAAAAAATAATTATTACTTACAAAATATTTAACCTAAGACCAAAAAAAATTATAAACGCTTTTGGAATCTGAATTTTTCACGAAGAGACTCAATTTGCGTCCCGATTAGAAAATAAAAAAGTGGCAAATTCAAATTTATAGTTCAAATTATCATACAAAAAAGAGAATTAAAAAAACGTCTTAGAAAAAAGATTTGTTTAAATTCAACAAAACCTTTTGTAAACCCACAAAAATTTTGTTACGCTAACAAAACTCGTCTCCAGAATTTCCAATTTCTCCGACCTTCCCATAAAAGCTGCCACCCCAAATAAATCTTCCGCAAAAATACGTGTATAAAATTCTTCAATTACTCAACGCCCAAAAAATTGACATCGGAAATATGTTCCACTGCAAACGCAAAAAGAAATGTACTTTCATCCACGAATCTGCGATTCCTAAGGAAAAAACTTGTCCGATGAAATCGTATCGAAACATATCGCATCCGCCGTTCCGCTTCGCCCGGAGCATTTCCGACTTGGTAATTCTTTGAAGAGTATAAAGACTCTGAAAAAGATCCAAGAATGTCTTCATGATAAACTCCTCGTACCTCGCGAGCGCTCGGAACGACTAATAAACGTTTGTAAGGGCTTAATAAAAAGCGCGTAAGGAGAAGAAGCCGCAAGAATCGCCGGCGGCTTTCATCGAAGTTTCGTAATGAAAGTTTTAATAATGAAGCGAGGGAGCCGAGAGTGTTGTTTGGCTTATGATACCGAGGGAGTACGGCGAATTACGTGGGTTAGGAGGACGAGATGCCGTGTCCGTTCTTCCTGCTCCGTAAAACCGCAGCACAAGCACCGCCGCCACCGCGTAATTGCACCGCGCTCACCGGATAGGGAGGCAGATTGATTATTATTGTTATTATTCCCATGATTATTGGCATTTTTCTCCAGGCCCGACACGCTCTGACCCCTCACGTACGGTCCATCACGCGGCGCTGCGCTTGAGCACCGACCCATCATCCGCAAAAAGCCAATAATTTATTTGAATTTGGAAATTATTCAAGCAGCTTTGTAACGACTCAATCCAACGTTTCATTATCATTATTCGACCAACTCTCCTTTCTTTTCAATTTCGCTCTTTCCCCCTCGTAAAAAAAAAAGAAAAAGACGACCCTCCCCTTTCACCCCTGCACAAGTTTTATACGTAAAAAAAGCGCATCGTAAAAAAAAAAACGGAAAAGGCATCAAGGTTTCTTTCCGAACGAGTAAGTGATGACGTTGCGGCAATGATTGCGCGCCCATCCTCCCTAAGAGCGAACGGGAGGAAGAGAAAGACGAGGGATTGAGAGAGAGTGAGCGTACCCCATCGGCATTTTGTACCGTGGGCGTACACAGGATGGACCTAATAAATTGTTTGTTGTAATTAAATGAGTTCGAGGGAGTCGTGTTACGTGGCACGACCGGGCGACAAGGGGGGAAAAGGGGGCGGCCGAAAATGGAGGGAGAGAAAGGAGCATCCTACACGCATACACACACACAGCCGAAGGAATAAAGATGAATGGGCTATGGATGGCTCGCTATCTGCGTCGTTGGAACAGAAACACGCTCGTGGCGCGACAGCTCCTGACAAATGACGGCCCGAGCGGGCTACAGCCGGCCTCTTTCGCCCCGCAAACACCCCACAGCAACCCCCAACGCGCGCATCGCTCCCGGTCCATGATTAAACGGGGAAAACGAAATTGCCCGGCGAGCGTCCGTGCCCGTGTAAACGTATACAGGGGACACGTGTGTGCAAACACCTACGCCATGTACGGGGCATTATTCCGCTGGGCAGTCCTGTTACCGCGAACGGCTATAATAAACTTGATTGGCCGCGATATCGGTGCCGATTGGACCATCCGACTACCGCCGCTTGCGAGTTTATTGAACGCGGAGCGTGTCACTTTCATCGCTTTGCCATTTTTTGCCACTTCGAGGACACTTGGGAGCTTTTCCCGTGAGAACGATCTTTGTCTTTCGGTCAATTCAGTTTGTATTTTCATCTTTTTGTCGCTTTTCATGACCAAATATTATCGAGAATGGTAATTTTTCAACTTACTTTGGGAGACTTGGTATTTATACGCTTTTTTTGTTGAGTTTTAGAAGTTCCAGTTCATTTGGAACGAATGAGCTGTGGAACATCTTTTTGGCAAAATTTTCCGAATGGTTTTTCAAAACCGAATTCCAAAAGGAATTTATCATGATAAAAATATAATAAGCTCCTTTTATTCATTCCATTCACGTTTAAATTTACTTCCAATGAACTAGTATTTTTTTAAACAGCAATAAAAGTCCATTAAATTCAATAAACCCAAGTATTAATTTCACAAACTATCAAAGTACACAAAAGTGTAAAAAAAACTTCACGAGCTTGTGTATTAAATTTAATACAGATATTTTCAACGCTGAGAACGATCTTCGTCTTTCGCTAAATTCAGTTTGTATTTTCATCTTTTTGTCGCTTTTCATGCCCAAATATTATCACGAGAATGATAATTTTTCAACTTACTTTGGGAGACTTGGTATTTATACGCTTTTTTGTTGAGTTTTATAAGTTCCAGTTCATTTGGAACGAATGAGCTGTGGAATTTGAGTGAAACATTTTTTTGGCAAAATTTTCCGGATGGTTTTTCGAAACCTAATTCCAAACGGAATTTATCATGATGAAAATATAATAAG
>JABFQM010001191.1:0-23621 GCA_022816865.1 Zelostemma sp. ZL-2020
TATCGTTTTTCTCACCGAGCACCGATTGGCGCATTTTCTTTTCGTCAGATTCCAAATTCCGTCGATTCGTCAAAACTCCCGGGAAGTGTTGAATCGATAGGCTCTCAACTCCCGAATTCTTTCGCTGTCTCTTCACTTTTCACAGTTTTCGCGAACTAGAAAAAGGTCGCCGGGAAAAAGAACTTGGGACACATAAATTCGATTCACGTTCGAAAATTCCCGCGATAGTACTTCACTCTCTGACATATTTTTATGAAAATTCAGCGTATCGCAATTTATTAATTGTGTCGTTTGGCAGGATATTAGGCATAAAAACGCGATGGCGTTGCGTTATAAATGAGACGCGTTATTCTTATCAAAAATCGAGCCGGAGCTTACGATGCTCGTAAAACGGAATTTGTTATCTCAAGACTTGGTGCGGCTTTTTGTTTAATATCTGCGTAAAAACTTTACCTCATCCGGGTCGTTTCCGTAGAAGAAATTGTCTGATTAAGTAAAAGGATCGTAACTTGTAACTTTTATTTTCTCAATAATTTTTAATACTGTACAGTCGCGGTGCACTTGCTTCGGTACTGCTTCAAGTTTTATAAAGCCGAAGCAAGAAGAACATACAACGATAATAGCGGTCTTATAAATGAGTAAATGAGGTTCAAATGAGGTCACGAAGTTTTTTTCGATTTCGCGCTTTTTTAGTTTAGAACAAAGTGGATCTCGTCGTTACACGGCTCGAACTTCTTTCCTTTTTCAAATTTGTTTTCAACTTATTCAATAGATTACTCGATCCATTATTGCGATGCTTTTATTTGTTTTTTTGTTTCTCTAAGTTACGTTTTTCTATTATATACTCGATAAAAGAAGAAAATCGTTTCGGCGCAAGGTGACGACTGAAAGTGAACAGCTCCATTCTGTCCTAATCTCGCTTTAGAGAATCACCTCGCTGCTTAGAAAAGGCAGGTAAACGTCCACAAAAGCCGGAAAGAATGAACCAGCTGGCTTTGATCAAATGATACCGTGCCCGATTGAAAAACGTCTCACTATTTGGCCTTTCGTAGAAACACGATATTCCAAAAACGAGGAGAAATTTATTTCTCGATCAAACAATAAAACGTCTGAGTAATATAAATTATTACCGTCGTAAAAAGTTCACGTCGTTCTTAATAACTTGAAAATCTTGACAGCTCTGAGAACTGCGACATTTGCAATTTTCTAGAAAAAAAAAACCCGTAAAAAATTATGAAGGAAAAGTCAGTCAAACATTGAAGCGAATTTTTCGTTTTCGTTTTTTATGCCCGAATCGAATAAAAATACTTCGATGCATGAATGTGAAAAAATTTATTTTCTTGGCATCTATGATAACAAAAATAATAGCGTGACAAAAGAGGTAAAATCCCGACAGAGAAAAGATGTTTCGTCGATATGTTGTGCCAACAGCGAAACCTGGGAAATAGGGAAAGGAGTAAATCCGTGAAAACAAAGAGACCGAGACTTAAAGTGTCCGGTTTGTTCAAGAAACGAGTTCTTTCCTGCGGGGAACGTTGTAAAACTGAATTTCACGCTTTCGCGTATGACAGATTTTCCTCGAGGATTTGCTATTAGTCATTTTGAAGCAGTATAATCCTGGAAAATAGCGCGAAGTAGCTGCTAGTTACTCAACCGCAATTACAAGAGCTCCGTGAGTTTACCGCTGTTCTCGCCTTCATCCCTCCGAGCAACACGCTTTTTTGTACTTGCCAGCGCTGCTTTCAACTTTCATTTGTCGGTCTGTTTAACCGCGCCCCGTAACACTATTTGAACAGTCATTTTTCCACCTTTCAAAAACAAGAGTTGATTCTTTTTCTACGGGAACAGCCGAGTACAAATTAACTAAATTATAACAGTCCGACATAAAAACAAGAATACATTTTCAAGAATCCATAACATCGCGACTGGAAACTTTTTCGCAAATAGATTTTCAGGAGAACGAAGTTAGATGAAGGGATGATAGTTTATGTGAATTACGTGCTCCCGAATGGTCTATTACGTGTAATGTCCCTTTCATAAGACAGCGACTGTAACTTCCTTAAGGGGAAAAGAGCTCGGAAGTGAGTACGCGAAAGGTTTGCGGCTCGTTACCAAGGATGTGGCTCCCAACTGGAACCTTGCGGTTCGCTAGCATCGAAATAATCTCTCTGTACTTCCAGCGCAAATCGTGGAAGCCGGAAGTGATTTCGACGCAATAAATATGACCCTAGTTTTGCAAACGTCGCAGTACAATTCATTCGGTTAAATTACTCGTGTTCCCTTTTCGTTTGCGCGAATTTTCCTTTGCTGCATTTGATAGCGTGAAGCTGTCGACGGCTTTGTCCTCGTTACTCAAAATTGTTCCGTTTTCATGTATTCGGAGGAACAACAAGCGTCGGTTTTGGCTTAGAGGCAGATGTATTTCACACGATAACGGCTTTAGTCACGGTATCTCTAGGAGACTCCTGACATCTGGTATGACCCAGGCTCGGTTACATATAATAGGAAACAGCATTGAATGTGGCTCGGTGCGACACGGGCTTAAAGGACCAGTAGGGAAATGGGCGTTAGCTGCAGAAGCAGGACGCATGGGAGGGATTAAGTGAAATTGAGATGACCGTGTAATTTTTGTAACTCCCTTTTCGACGCTTGGTAATGAGCGGAGGCCGTTTCCGCAAAGAATGACAAAGTACTAGACCGTGAAAAGGGACGAGGCGTGCCCTACTTTTCACCGTTCGCCAATGGAAATTCGTCGGTTCGATTTCGTCGATACCGTCATTAATTTTCGGCAGCAGAAGCGTCTAATTTCCATTCTGCTACGTTTCGGACGGATAATTTATGATCCTCGAGAACTTTTTCAGTTACAAATCGAGGATAATTCGATCGCGAGGCATTGTCCAACATTTTATTTCACGAATTTCGAATGTTTTGTTGTTTTTTGTCGTTGGAGAAAAAGAAACACGGACGAAACGATTCTGTAAATGTTGCCGGGGAGAATCGGGGATCGGACAGTACGAACCCTCCTCATTATTTTGTTCTTCCGCTGAACAAAAATCTCCCATCAGTACTGTATATTACGATTTTTTGCCGCGTCCCGACCTCACGGCATATTCTGGGGCGAGTCGAATAATGGGAAATTTATCGCCCTTCGCATCGGCGAACGATTTTCACCATCCGTCAACCATTAACAACCTTTCGATGCAGTCAATGCCACCATACATACTTTACAAATTGCACTTCTTTGCGTAGCAAAGATGTACATTGGAAGATTAATTATTCCTTGTTTTCCCTCCGATTACAATTATTTCGTAAGTTTATATAGTGTTGGGCTCCAATAAAATATCGGTAATTGCAATAACGGTTCCATAATTTTTTAAAGAATATAATAAAATTGAATAAAAAATAAAAAAGAAGGAAAGAAATACAAAGAATACCGAGGCAATGTCGAAATAAATTACAAGTTCGTTATGAATAAATATGGAACAACTTCCAATGTTGATGAAAACAATTTCTTTATCCGGTTAACAAAAGGCATTGCATAATAATTGGAAACGTCAACAAAATCCTCTTGTAATTCATAAAATAAACTTTTCAAAATTAGCGCCTTCGCCTCGACGCGGAGCGTTCTCCCCGACCGAATAAAACTTTTAGTCAACAGAACAAATCCATTTCCTCGGTGTTCTCTCTCGCAGCCGGAGTTTCCTGCGCATTTGTTAAGTTATTATAGGGGGATCAGGCAATGCGGATCAAGAACTGATCGCAACGTACCGGTTTTGGGGCGCTCCTCCGGCGAATTACGAACTCAATCTCGCTGTGTCGTCGAGCAAATTTATTGCCGCAAGTTCGCAAAGCCGTTCGCCGGGTTGTATGACGGTTCGGAGGCGTGAGAGCGGGAGTTTATTAAAGCGCCTTTAAAGTCGTCGCAGTGGGCACCTGAAATACTTATCCACTCGACTTTGATGAATTTGGCCCGGAAAGTGAACACTTAGGTAAAAGCGAAAATAGTTCAGCCTTCTCTTTTGGCTCGACTTTTGGATCGGAAGGAAAGATAGGGGCGGTTTGTCTACGGAGTGGAAAGACTGCAGCAGCTAAAGCGCAATGTCAACGGGAAGTTGCTTGATGTGCCTAATAAGTTGATGACTTGAGCCGGTTTGTCTTGATTAAAACGTTAATTGAGCAATCCGGCGCTTCAAATACGATTTCTTGATTCCCGAAGATGATTTTCAAAGTAAATGCGAAAAAGTTCGCTTTTAATTGAACCTTTTCCTAATTACACACTTTTTTCTTGCACGCTGGTGAAATTTGAGTCCTACTGTAACGGTTTCCAATGAAAAAGAATGCAAATCGAAAACAGGATAGCATTTGGCTTCATCAATGCTTGAATATTGAAAAAAGAGAAAACTATTTCGGTCTTTGTTTTTAATTACAAAGCCGCTGTACAAAGCACGCAAATTCCACCTTAAATTCCGCGTACAAAAAGTGTTCTTATTTTATCAATTAATTCTTTCACCATTTTCTGTTCGATATTTTTTAATAAACGAGCTGGATTTTAACTCTGAATTTTTCACGATTCATTATTCGGAAAGTCTAAAGAACGATTCGAAAATCGCAGGAATTTTCCGATTCGCGATCGATTAGTACTTGAAATATAGAAGTTCGAACGGAACACTACGTTTCGGAAGTTTCGCTTCGTTGCAGAAAGTCACAATGTCCGCATTGCTCACTGTAATACGGAATAGTTGCACGATGTAATTACATCTTTGTGACTCTTATGCGTTTTACGTAATGACTGCCTTCGTGCACGGAAGTTATTTTTCTTTGGAAAGTACGTGCCCAAGGTACAAACGTGAGATCGCGCCGGGCTGATCGATAAATCGCCTCGGGAATGTAAACAAAATCTTATCCCCTCGGAATTTGTGTGGACAGAGAGAATTGTTGCTCCAAATTCGCAAACGATCGTTATGCACGAAGCGAAATTTGTCGGGAGATTTTACGAACTTCGCTCCGCGAAGTGCTTTCGATGTTTTACAAGTTTTATCGTGTAATTACTGTCTCGAGATTCGCGATGAATTTCTCGGAACGAATCGAATCCAAAGATAATGAGGTCTCTATTTTGTCAGCCATTAATTAATGAAGCCATGACTTTTTTTATACGGAGACCGCATTATCGTTGTGTGCAGGGTAAATATAGACCGGCGTGGCGGTAATTTATTATTTTTATCCACAGGGTTATCGTCTCGTCATCGACCACTCGAGTCCACGCGATATTCGAGACTGGATGGGCAAACGCGACATGGTTTGTTGGTCTAATCGATGTTGATAATTTTCTTATACCCCGGGGAAGGTTGGGGCTCATGACCTCAAGTTCGCGTTTTCCGATTGTTGTTACAGCTCTCTTTCTACAAAGAAAACATCACGCAAACGAGGCGAAGACAATTTTAACTACGCAACACGTTCTCGCGTCGCTTGCGCAAAATTGTACAAAGTAATGAAGGTGAGGAATTTTCTTGTTTACGATACCTCGTAAACCGTTGATGAAATCTCAACTATGAATAAATTACCAAATATCTTTCTATACCGGGAAAAATGCTCGAGTAAAAATGATTTCGCACAATAGTTTTCAGAGCGCGAAACGAGGAATTTTGCAAATATTTCACGGGAATGTGTGCGGTATGCATATAAAATAACCTAGACGTGATGAACCGAATGCTTTTAAGGACGGAAACGTACACCGACTCAATGCAAAGCTCACTTTTGTGGAACAAGATGCTCGATGGTAACTTTACCATGCTTTCACGGCAAAAAAACTCGAGAACTACTTTAGATTTTATCTCCCTGGAAATTCTTTTTTCATTACCTGAAATACATCCCGGCTACGATACGTTTCAACTTGAATGGGGGAAAACAAATTGATAATTTACATTCCTCATATTTCTCATGATTAAACATCCGGCGTGAATTATCTTCCTCTCCGCTTCACGTGAAAAAACTCCATTCGTAAAAGTCTGCGAAATTCGATACGTGGAATGCAATATACATTCCGTATTCTTTCGCAATGGTACAATTATTATTTCCATTTTCCCACTCCCCGACAAAGCAAACTGATTCAAGACAATTAAATGACCTTTCCATCCACTCGGTTTCCAGGAGAATTCGTTTAGAGGCGACTGAGAAAATGCATTTTCATCGAAATGTGAATAGGGCCCTGGAGAAGACGAAGTTATCTGAGGTTTGCAAATGCAGTTTCGCGTGCATTCCGCGATTATTGGAAAGGGTGTATAAGCGGAACGAGGTAACAAAGCTTCGCGGGGAAGACAATTTTGATAATGTTCCGCGTCGGGGTTATAAGCTGGAAAGAGAAACGTAACGTAAGACGAGGAGAAAATACAGATAAAAGGACAAGGCAGATGAAGAGAGAGAGAGCCCACGTACGGCGGAGCAACGTGCTGTGTGCAAGAGCCTCATTCAATTTTCTTTGTTGGCGAGTTTACGGCATCGTCGCGTTATGCAAAGCATATTAATGTCCAGGGTGTATATGCCAACCACGTATAGTGGCCGGGGCTGCCACGGCCCAGGGGTTAAATTGTTTCTCGTCTTTCAGAAAGGTCGAGTGCTTAATTATAACCAGGGACAATTTAACGCGAAAAGTGCGATTTTCGTAAACGACATTTGGAAGACGAGTTTATTTGGGAGAAACGACGATAAGCGGGCCCCCGCGTCTGCGTTTGAACGCTCGTATTACTCGGATGCGCATTCATCCCGTGCATCATTGTGTGGGAGCATCCAGGGACTATGAATAGCGAGCAAGTTTAAGGCTACGGAACTGCAGGCGTCTGACTCGGCCTCTGACAGATTTACGCGCGAATGGCACCGAGCTGCTCGTTTAAGGCGCGCTACCCGCGTTCATAAATCCTCTGGTAGCCGCCGCCCGGGGCTACGAAATCGGCGATATCGTCCGATTTGTACCGTTGACTGGGGCGAACTTTGGACACGAGGAAGACGATTCGCCGAGTACGTTAAAACCGTATAAAGTGAGCGCTATTAAACGTAACATGCTGGCACTTTAATGGTCTTGTCTGGACTACTCCCTTTGTTAAAGCAAGCGCGTTTAATTCGATTACACGGAGCGAGGGAAATACGTATTTGTCTTGCCCCTATGAGCAATAAGGCGATTGAAAGTCCGCAACTTATCGGGCGATTAGAAATTTCACCTCGGAATTATTTAGCCAGCTTTGGTTTGTCAAAGAGCGCATTACGCCCAACTACATTTATAGTTACAAGTTTCAATTCGCATCGATTCTCGATTAAAATTGTATGATCGTGTATGATCTTCTGTAATTATTTAGATCGAATCTGATATTTTTGTTAGTTTAGCAAAAAATGCATTTGCACTTGAAAAAAATCGTATATGAAGTTACGCTTGTAAATAGAACGAGTATTCCGGAAGCGAGGCGTCGCTTCTCATCTGTTTCCGTACTTTTCCGCTCGACTGCATCCAGTATGAATTCAATTATATACCGGCGAGAAGAACAAATAGGATGTAGCTTTTAAGTTGCGATAGAAAAGTAGGTCGTACAAAAATAGCGGCAAAGCTTTTTATTGGCTTATGTATACAGGTATGCGAGTAGCATTACATAGCTTCTCATTCTTCCGTACAACTTGGAACAACGTGGATGTACCTGAAGTGCGATGATGTCGGCTTTTACGAGAATACTTCAGGTCACGAGAGAAAGCTTGGGAATCAAGAAGAAGACAGAAGAGAAGAAAGGGAAGATAAGAAAGTCAAGGGGAAACAAGGGTTGAGGGCGCAGCTTCGCGAGGAATGAAAAAGCACGAGAGACGAGGCAAAAAGCTCGACGAATCTAGGAAGTATACAAAGATACGGGGACGACAAAGGATTTTACATTTTGTAGTTGACTTCCCTCGCTATCCAGTTAATGAAGGCTCTTTCTTTCCTACTTGAAAATGTTAGGAGATCTTTAGTTCGACTTCGAATGATTTTTCTTCTTTCTAATTCACCAGACACTCCACTTCTGTTCTTCCAATTTCTACCTTGTTAAAGAAATCCGACTTTTGACATTTCTTCAATAATGCTCGATCGCCGACGCTCAAGGTAAATTTCTTTGGCGCTGGCAAAGAACGTTCTAATAAATCTCTTCGAGATCCAACCGAATTTAATTTAAAGGCTGAAATTTGGGACGCCGGAGAGTGTGGCGGTAATTTGGGAATACCTAACTTATTTTTGCATCCTTTCACCGCCGGAGGAGACTGGCAAAAAATTTCATCTACATTCCTTCACGAGTACCCGTGACCTCCGTACTTTTCATTAAAAGCCACGAAGTTAATGAGACTTGCGTCGATCGATTCACGTCCCGTTTGGCATAGTTGACTTTTCATTTTCTCAGCGCTTCAGTCAACCGGAATAACGATCAAATTAATCGCACGCTAAATAGTCCGTTTTATTATTCCACGTTAAATCCACGCTACATCCACGATCCGTTATTCCATTATAAAATCAAATACTTTTTTCAACGCTAATAATATTTCGAAAAGCTTAAACTAATGGGGGTTGTAAAAATTACGTAATTTCACGTTATATCCACGATTCGTTATCTTTTTCCAAGCAGCTTTATAAAAAGCGTATCGATAATGAACGCTACGAAAATTGCGTAATTTCTCCATGTTATATCCACGTTTCATAATTCTATTAAAATTAATACGCGTTGCAATGCAGATGCTTTATTCGGGTTGCTTTGAATAAAGCGTCATGGAAATATGCGCTGTAAAAAATTGCATCCGTACACGTTAACGAATTCTCTTTTCGAATGCGGCCACAGAAGCGCACGGGAATCTATGCCTATTACCAGATCTTCGGTGCGGGCTTTTCCGCATGTTTTATAAAAGCACGAGTAGTACGGTTAGTGATAACAGCGATACCTGTAGTGTTAGAAAAAAATTGCAAATATGCGCGCCATTGCCAATGTATCAATGCGGTTTCGCAGTGCCCTCGGTTCGCGTGTACTTAAGCTAATGCACATTTCGCTGTATCCATCACTCTCTACGTGCACTTCATGCAGGCTCGTACACACACGCGCGCCGCGTTATGCAGTCAGAAGCATTTTTATGGCTGCAGCTTATTCTTTACCC
Organism: Zelostemma sp. ZL-2020; assembly: GCA_022816865.1. NCBI lineage: Eukaryota > Metazoa > Arthropoda > Insecta > Hymenoptera > Platygastridae > Zelostemma > Zelostemma sp. ZL-2020. Next base: position 9,148 of record JABFQM010001191.1, read on the forward strand.
GGATGAAACACGCCGGAATTATGAATGGCGAAAGAAACTAATTGAAAAAATGATGGATTTAACGACCATTTAAATTAAACAGTTTCCAGCACGCTCGTTGTTATAGACAAAGAGACTTTACGAATCGTAACGCTTTTTTGTTCCGGAACGCGCGTGAGTCGCTGCTGTACATACAATGAAAAAGTACGAAAATAGTACGACGGTTAACGGCATCGAGTAAACTTTATTCCGAAACTTTTGCAATTCCTCAAGACGGAGAAGTCATGAAATTGCCGAATCCGTTCCGAAAGATTACGAGCAGATTTATCGCGTTTCCTTAAAGCGGCACATTTTCCGCGCGTAATTACTTTCGTTAACGATCCTCCTCTTCGCGGTGTCAAAGAGCGTATTTTGCGTTGCGTCAAGTGTACCTGTAAACGCGGTTATCTCGTTGGCTTCGAAGGGAGTTAAAGTGATTTAAAGTGCGTCATAACGGCGCTCTCGTTACTGATACAGCGTTACTGCGCTGCAAAGGAAGTTGCAATTGTTTCTGCAATCCGTACGGAACGTTCGCTCGGGCAAAAACTAGCGCGTGCTGGCGAGTATGCGTGCTCTCGAGAGCTCATGAACGTTGTTTCGTCTGTGTAAAGGGGAAGCTGAGAGTTCGTCGCCGGCTAATTTCAGCAATCAGCGCTATTCTCCAGCTCGTGGTGTTACTTCGGTCTGAATGATTCCCACCGCAATGAAGCTTTTTCAGATTCCACCTCGATTAGCATTTGAAAAATTGCGATTTTTTACATTCGTTCTTTACAGCGAGTGGTTTAGAAATGAATAACGAAAAAAACATGTTGGAAATTGATGAATCGGAGCGCGAAAAATGCATTGTTTCTGTATCCGAGTCGCGATTCGTTACGTGATTGCGATGGTTTATCTTAAGCTCGTATGTTTCGCTTGCTTTACCAATGCAACCGTTGAATAAATTGATTTGGTATCAATACGTGGTTCGTGATGCGTAGACTGACAGGCTTCCGGGGAAATACGTGGCACGTACTCGAATTAGTGAATCGTGACAATTTCCATCGGTAAATCCTCACGCTTCTTGCGATCCGCGTTATCAATAAATCATTTACGACATGAAATTCTGATTCGTACACGTACTTAGATGGATGACCCAGTAATTAACAAGGCGCGAAAATAATGACGATAATACATTTTAAAGTTTATACCAAACGATGATTTTTGTAATTTCACAGGAGAGCAATTATTTTCGAATTTGAAAATTTGGATTTTTACTGGGTAAGTCGATCATTGGGACATCTATCTTATAAACGTTTTTTCAAGCGTGGTCGAGTGATTTATGCAGCTGATTCAATTACAAGAGTTCGAGGAAAGATTTGCATCAGAGAAAGCATCGCGAAATATATCTTGTCGGAAACAAAAACATAAACCTTTGAGCCACGACTTAATTTGCATGGGTATTATGCCCTGATATGGCCGCAGTACGTCTGCCGGTGACTTGCGCGATGCTCGCGATAAATAAAAGTAATTTATTCACCTGCTGCACAGAAGCAGCACTTTCGATGAAGAAGAAAGACTGTAATTCATTTCATTAGTTACGCCGGGCAACGCACACGTTCCGCATTAGCATTTAGCTCGCAAAAAGAAACTTTGAATCAATAAGCTAATTATTTACGAGCGAAACAACGAGGAAAGTTGTACGGGACGAGAAAACGCAAAGATCTGTTCAGCGTTATTCCACAGAGCTCGGGTATCGGTTTGTGGGATCAATATTGCAGTTGTTACGACTTTTTTCAAACTGCAAAATGCGCGGAAATCGAAGCTAACAATTTCACGTTGCAGCGGAAATCGGACGTCGCGTCCAAAACGTTTTTCGATGTTTATAAATTTTTGCGCGATGCACAATGAAACTGCGAAACTTGCGGAATTTATTCGTTTTAACTCACTGCACCGTCATCAGTTAACTTTTGTGTGAACTTATTTTCCAGGCAGCAATGGCAGAAGATAACTTTATGGCGCAATCGTGTACCTGGAACATGAAGAAGGTAGTGTTGATACAAGTTACATCGACGGCTTTAAACGCTGCGCACGCTTTGTGAAATTTGTGAGATAAAAATTAGATTAGCAGAAAGTTTTTCGGGGCTTTGCGGTCCGGGGAAAACAAAGGCGCACCGCAAGCTGTATTTTCCCTGGCCGTTTGGGTCCGGTGATTAAAGCAAATTATACGATTAACCTTTTTCCGGAATGGAATTAGTTCTGGAATACGGAATCTTGCTCAAATTCCGGTGAGTCAGTCGGTCAGTAAAATTCAGTACTCGAAACAGCAACAGCGACGATAAACTGAACGTGAACGAGAAGACAAAGCACCGTTGCGAACACCGCTGTGCATTTGGGAAACAATTTTATTGTTCGAATAAAATGGAGCGGTTTTCAGCCATTCCGTAGGCGGATTTTCTATCAGCTATTCAATGTTCGTTTCTAGTATAAACATTTTTTTTATCGTTTTATTCGAGATGAAACTGCTGATTTATTATGTTTATTCGTTGTAGTCGAAGAAAAAGAATTACGATCTACAAAGATTCGAAACTTTCCGTTGTTAAACTCGGAAAAAAATAAATGGGTACAAAGTGAGTCGAATTGTGTAACGAAGAGCTATTCAATTACGTCAAACCGCACTTCGAATTGTATAGAGGTTTCGGGATGCAATTCTTGTGGTATTTGGTTCGGAACTAGAATCGAAATTCACTAATGAGAAACTATTGATCGATCTAACATAATTTCGCAACGATAAAATCTTAATGAGTACTCAATTCAACAAGTGAAGATTTATTTTCTAGGCATCCAATATTTTAATTACTTTTCCCAGAAAAACTGTTTCCGTTGTTCAATGCTTTGATTAAAAGTATAAATTAGATACTTTATAAAGCTTATAATAATACGGTAAATGCATATAATGAATAAGTACAAGAAAACTTTATTTAATACCAATTTGATCCGTCTACTCATTACTCTAAATTAACCGCCAGCGGAAATAATAATTAGAATTAGGACTGAAATAGTTGCGACTTCATAAATTTTTCTATGTGCAATAAATTTGCTGAATATGTAAAGAAAACTGGATCAACTCTGAAATGTTCAGGTCCCAATTTCATATTCTTCGACACTCGAAGGAAGAATAAAAGATGCGTCATGTTCCATTGATTTTGGAAGTACCGCGCGACGTACATAAATTGATTTCGTTGAATAAAAAATTCGCTTCTGGCGTACCAGCAAACCCTAAAGTGTAACGTTACGAATAGCTGTTGCAAAGAACCACTCTAATTCAAAAAGTGTACGAATTTTTCAAATGCAATAAAGTCGAGTCGCGCAGAAAATATGTCAGACAGTAATTCGAGCGAAAGAAGTTTCGGAAGTACTTGCATCGGTCGAAACGACTCCGGTGTATTCGCGTATTCGGCCCGTGAACAATTTCACAATGACTAACCGAGCATGGCAGCGCAGGAAAACGTTGAATTGACAGGCTGTCGTTCGTTTGGTCGTGGATAGAAGAGCGAAAGGGCTAGTGGTTGTTTGGGTTGGGTCGAGGTTTTCCGGTAAGTCGCGTGCACGGAACGAGTAGTCGGGAAAAAAGCTCAGCTGCCGAGGACTGTCAGGCTGTACGGAATGAACACGTCGCCACTGACGCGGGCTTACTACCAAGAATATCAAGTAGCTCGTGGCACGTTGACAGGACGTCGAAAGCACGTATGCATCTAGCAAGAAAATGACCCCAGCTTCTCAACGTACTAATCCCATTCTCCAGGAATATGAATTTCTCAGGGCAAGAAACGAACAGTTGATGGTCGCTTTAAAGCACTGGCTTCGTGTTTCGAAGTATATTTTATTTGTGCGAAATGTACGAGTCCGGAAATCAAAATACTTGGGAGAAGGAAATACTGATAAGAAAACTTGGATTGGACATGTTGGGAAACTGAATCCAGGAGAATGCGCGAGATTCAATAACGTAAAATGGGGATCGTTCAAAAGAGTGACCCGGATGCAATTTTTATTCCAAAGACGTCTGGCCAGGAGTGAATTTACATTTCACTGATTGTAAACTGTTTTCGCCTCTGGAATATTCGATATCGCGGTACGATTCGAATCACCATATATGATCATATACGAGCGCACATATCGCGGCGTAAAAAATTCTGGAAAGGTTCTACTCGACCTAAAGCTCGAGTAAAAATGCGATGAATTTACTACGTGGATAAGCACGTCCTAGAAAAATACCTCGTGGATGGTAAGAATACAATTACCAAATATTTCATGTATGTGGATGGCTGGAAGGATCGGAATAACGAATGAGTGACATTTTAGCGGAATATTTTGCCTTGTAAAGAAAAGAGCCGGGCTCACGACCTAATTCGTTGACGAGGTTATTCGTATTCTGCCGAGAACTTTACCCTGGCGACCATGCTGCTTTTTGATTGCCCTGAAAGACAGAATCGGGGCGAAAACTACAGTTACAAAACGAACGGAGAAAAGACGTGGCAGCTCTTCATTGTAAGATACCACGAAAAGAGAATGATATTTTTAAACGGCTCGCTAGTCTGATAAATTTTCTCACCTGACATTTACAATTAGATTGCGAAACGTGCATGTCTTTCGTCAAAAACATTGAAATGAAGAGATGAAAACGTTATTTTGTGAACTCACGGGAAAGGATAAAGCATACGGAAATAAGATACCGTGAAAGTTTCTGAAAGGTAATATGTATCTCTTCGCTCTGACATGAAACAGCGTAATACAAACGCGTCTATGTTTACATGATTTTATGCTAATGTGACAAGTATTTTAGACTTCTTGACGCGAAATTACATCGAATTTAAAGCTGCATCGAAATGTATAGTATCTTAAACATTCACGCGAGGCGAGGATAGTTTAGCTTGTTACACATGTAGCAAGTAATGGTCGTTTGCCACGAGCAAATAGATAAACAAACTCGGGAGAACGTATTTTACAGAAAATTTACGGCCATACAAATTCTCAATTTCAGTAGCACGGCTCAATAGTTGTTTGTCTTGCTCTCTATCCGCTTCGCTTTTTATAATTTTCATGATCGGAAAAAAGCTTTCCCAACCTTATTCATAATAAATGATTGAAAAGCTTCACTCGTCGATGTACGCAATCCCTTCGAAAAGATTTTAGGAAACATACCATGCTCAGAGTGTACTCAAGAAAAAGCTCGCTGAAATATACCAAAGCGAAACATTGCGAAAAAATAAACGGCGCGTGTTTATTTTATACCAAACAAGTCCTGCATATGTCAAGTTTCGCCAAGCTTCGTAATTTCTAACGCAATATCCACGCTATATCCACACAGAATTGGATATCTACTTCAAAACGCAGCGATCATTTTTCAAGCTGAAGATATGTATCGGAAGTTGAACGAACGCTGGCATAACTCATTTCGTACGCCCATCGTCAACCGACCCAAAGTTGATTAAAGCTTTAAATAATCGCTTACATAAACAATTTCCGCAGTTAGTTTACACACGATAGAATTCCTGGATGGTCGCGGAAATGTACGCGCTCGTTAACCCGCCGCAACCTCCGTTACACGGTCAGCCACCGACGCGTGTTGCCACACAGAGACGCGGCGTCCGTCAGTCGAGTTTGCACATGCTTGCGTGATAGAGGGCCATAGTAATTGATCTCTCCTAGCAAGAAACACCCTTCGCCCGTTCACCCCTCGTTCGAATTCGGCGAATCAGTTGCCGCGTCACAACCATAATTCCATTTGAATCACAATTCCCGTCGCAACTTCCAAGGAAGGATTCCGGTTTCGATTCGTTCCGCTTTGCGGGATTTGCTTGTCTCCTGTTCCTTCAGGATGCGGCTGTCCACATGTGTACCGAAACAGGGTGAACGTTGCCGGGGTGTCATATTTGTCTTCGTCGGAAAGAAAATAAACAAAATCACAAATGATAATATTTGAATTGCCTGGGCCATTTGGTCATGTTTACCGAACTCTGAAATAACAGTGGCATACCCGCGATATTTTTACATCTTTATTCGATTACGCGAATATGCGGTGGGGAGTGAAAGTAAAAAGGTTCGCGTCCGAGAAAATATTGTCTTTCAGCGGGAGAGCATTTCGGAGTTAATTGTTTTCTCGGCAAGGACTTATAACCTTGGATGACCTTGAATGTCGTTCGAGGTCGTGAGCGCATAAATGTCCCTTTTAATCCAATTTTCCAGTGACATTATTGGATTAAGTTGAAATTTTCGCGAGCGCTCGAACGATTAGAAGAGTGGATTGGACGACGGCGAAGCTCGTAAAAATCCAGCCCCCGTCTTCGTTCTCTATTTCTCCTTTTCACGGGGGTATTTTTGTCGAAAATGTCTCAGTAGAACGCACACCGCTCTCGAGTTCGATTCCGGAGCAAGAACTTAATTGAGTGGAGTTAATTTTGCGAAAGTTCTGCCGCGACGACGACGATGCTTCAAGCTGCCATCGTAAAGGAGGAGGATCGAGTGAAATAGCTCCCGAGAAATGGAAGAGGTTGAAGACGGCAACGATAATTTCTGGAGACTTTGAGAGAAATCGTTCAAGGTATTAATGAATTCGCTAGTCATGGCTTCATTACTTCTCTGAGACAGTCCATGATTTCGGTTTCCTAGGAACATTTTGTGGACTTTCATTGACTTCATCTCTCAACCTTCGCAAATGACGCTGGCTCTGGTGGGAGTTCGCGCGTTTCTAAGATTTCAAGATAAAGACCTACTTCTTTCTCAAATGTATATTTGACATTTATACTATATTTTATGATAATTTTAGAACAGTACATAGAAATTTTAAGACCTCTATCATTTATGCACAATTGTGCCACACCGAATCAAATATTTAGACTTGTCTTCGATCGTAAGAAATTCCTGAAAGCTCGCTTATAGTTACGGTTACAGCGACGATTACGTGCATATAGACAGTGTCTAAATTTTAACGTGAACTTTATGACGAATCAATAGTTATATTTAGAATATCGTTACATACGAAACGCCAAAATCACGCAATAACGAGTTGAAAATATTTGCAAGTAGTTTTTAATAATAAGGTAAATGTCCCTATCCGTGTACGTTCTAATTAGTGACCAATCGAATATATTTGTCTATACGATGAATAAGGTTTTTCATAAATATTATAAAGTCAAATACGATGGTCATTAATTGCAGTACCAGTCGATTTAATGCACCAGATAGCCTATGGTCACTATTAGGTATATTGACACATTTTATAATATCCTCCATAATATCGTATAAATGTCAATTATTATTAATTTAATAACATTTATGATGTGTTTATCATCAATCAATGCTGAAGACAATCTTAGTAGGTCATAAATACGGACATTTACCTTATTTCTAAAATTATTCAATGGAACAAACAATTTTCCTTTTCATTTTTAATCCTCTACATACAAAATGTGTCCTAAAAGATCAAAACCTTTCAAGACAAAAGACCTGTTATAAACTGCGGAGTAACAAAGCTTCGAAATTGTTGTCCAGAGGGTTTTCATGGCGTGAAATAAAGTACAGCATTCATCATGAAAAAAAAACACCGTTGCACTAATTTATATTTCACGGATAGAAGCGAAGAGGGTCAAAGAGTGGTTTTTTTTTATTCAGTCTGTTTTGCCCGCTCCAGGGGTCTTTCAATTTCGTGTTCCGTCACAGTAGGATTAAGTGACTCTTCTGTAAATCCGGCAGGTGGTAACGCTGGAAAATACAGTTTGGAAGTTTCTTTTTGGCAATGGGCTACGGAATATGGAGGATCACCGAAGAAAGGGTTTACACAGAGAAGCAATACCCGATCGTTGTCGACCGTCACGAAAGAGGGAAGCCTACGGAAGGGTTATCGAGTTGCATTTTCAATGGCTTCGAGGTTATTCAATTACAACATCGATTTCTTTTCACCCAACTACGAGCATCGGATCTGGAAAAAAGTTCGCAAGGTTCTTTTCCCGAGTACTTTCGAGGATACACTCATTTACCGAAGCTCTCGGGATTTTAACGAACGACATTAGCGAAACAAATGTCGCCTAAAAACAGGCCTGAAATCGAGATTAGAAATTGCGGAGACGGTCGTACACGTACGCTAAGAATTACGTGCTGTGCACGAGCTCGTGCGTCACAATAACAGTTGCTGAACAACTAACTGTGCTTTTCTCTGTTTCGAAGCACATGCGAGAACGAATAAATAACAGAAACGTATTGCCGAATGTGTTACGATACACAGGTGCGGGAAATGGTAGTGAAAGAGAAACTTTCACTCCTAGGGCAAGTTTTGCATGAGTTTGAACTTTGACTCGATCCGAGAACCACGAGTACTTTTCGGTATTTGTCCCTGGGGCTTCCGACACCTGCCGGCTGGTAATAATAACCTCTAAAGGACGCGCGAAAATGACTCGATAAGTATCTTTTTCACCCCTTTCGCAGTTCTTCATTCTTTATCATCAGCTTACATTACTTTTCAAACGATAATGGAAACAGTTTTTGCGACGCATCGGGAAAAATTATTTCGAACCATACATCATGTACAAGATGTATCAGAAAATGGATGAAACCAGGGAGTAGATTTGATCGTCAGTAGGGGAATATAGATAGGGCAGAATTTTCCATTTAGACTTAGGCTTTGAGCCGTTCCTCCGTGTATCCTTCGGCGGATCGAGGGTTCCATTTTCTAAACCAGAGGGGCGAAAATGCTTTAAGTGAACCTCAGGGAAAAATCTCCCTCGTTCCCCTCCGTTCCTATATCACTGACAGCTTCTTTTACGATACCATTCTTCTTCACTAAAGCAGAAATATTACATGAAACGACAGCATCCATCGCATTGCCCGAGTACGGTACAATTCCAACCTGATTTTATGAAACATTAATTCGCTTATTTGAATCTGTTGGCTCGATAACATTAATTTATCTTGGAAAGAATCAATTCGGAACTAAGCCAACACGAAGAAGACTTCAGGAGCTGGGTGGAAACTAGTGAAAAACATTTTCATACGGGACAATTCTAAAATCCAGAAGGAATCCGGTAGATAAGAAGCATTTCTGTAGAACGACACTACCATAGTAACTCACAAACCCATTTTGTAGATTTTGAAAGCTTATTTTATCGTCTGTACGCCAGGACTAACATTCTCTTGGTGAATCTTACAAAGTGACGTCCGTCGAAGGCTTTTCATTCCCAGCAATATTTTCGATAACGCCTCGGATACGAGCGGATGTCGGGTGAGCTTTGCCATCTTCCATCCTTACTCCCCTTTTCTACGTCGTCAAAGGTCCGCGAGAAAATGGCATTCTTGGGATTACACACATACACTCGGAAACGTCCAGAGATGAAGGAATCTTGCACGTTCGGCAAAGGTAACTCAGTTGATATCTGCTGCAGAAGAAAATTCACGAAATCGAACGACGACGCTCCCGTTTTATTCTTGTACCTGCGTGGATACGTGAATTCTTCTATTTGATATCGAAAAAATTACTGTTCCTTCATGGCAATAGTCCTCAAATAACGTAAATTTAACATGGAATTGAATATCTGGAGAGAAGCAATTCCAGTTGATCTGAAGAATAAACGGTACAGACAGCATGAAATACTAAGGAAGTCTTTGACATGTCAAGGAGCATGTCGGAGATCCTTTAATTTGATGGAAGACAACTTTATTTCCCTGAGTAAGAGAAGTAGGCTCTGGAGAGTTTAAGGACAAATAAACGGCGCGAGTGAGACGGGAGAGAGCCAATCGAAGATATCAATCGAGCGACAGCCACGATGCTGAAGAGATGTCGCCTTCTTCCATATTTTGTACTACAATATACTCGAATGAAACGAACCAGTCTCGAGGAACCTCCAAGTTTGAAGGTCTAATCAGCCGACCCAAAAATGAATTAGCCTGATTATGCCTAGTCATGTCGTATTAGACCTTATCAGGCTAAGCACGTCAAATTTCGTTTAACTATTCCCGGAAGGATTGAATCAGGCTCAATCATGCCTGATAAGGTTCAGGCATGTCTGATTAGACTTCATCAGGGCTAAAAATATTCAATTTCGTTCAACTATTTCCAGAAAAAATGGAATCGAGATTCATCTTGCTATTGTAGAAGTAAATACATTTTCATAAGTAAAACTGGATTCAACTCATCCCTGATCAAGCTTGATTCAAGTTCTGTGAAGAAAGAAAAAAATAAAAAAGGAGAAATAAAAAAATAATCGATATGAAGATGCCATTACCGATGAAGAATCACGCATGATCAATAGCTTTCAAATGCAGTTCGCGAACCTTTGTCTTCCATTGAGTATCCTGTACAAGACACGTGAGGAAATTTATAATTTCGATTTCATCGTTAATATTTTATCGGTACTTCAGTGACACCTACTAGACATCCTAACAAGAGCGGCAGAATAATACGAATTTACTATGGGAAGATGATTGAAATTCTATGAGCACGTCAGGCAATTGCATGATCAATAACAATATTTCTTTTTCTCTCAAGCAACAAATAAAAATTTCATCATCTGATCAATTTAGTTCCTTGAACTCCGATCAACTTCGGTCACAACATTGATACATTACCAACCATCAATCTTTCTATCAAATTTATACACTTCACTGGGTGTGACGCGCACAAAACCCATTCGAAAAGTGTTCTTGCATTCACGAGCGAACAGGCTGTGACACGCAGACAACGTAAAATGTCTCTTACCGAGTCTTCCGGAAAAAAGTTCTGTTCCAGAATCTTATGTACTCAATGCTATTTCCGACAAAGACGAATACTATTGCGAATCTAGAAAATGTTCGTTTCGTTCTATTGATCGCGGGTCTGGAAAGTTAATTCCAGCTTTCCTTCTAACTGGAATTGTATCTATAATTTCCATGCTTTTCATTTTCATATCTATACTGTTCACCCTCGACCACACTACGCGACGAATCAAGATCCCGGCTATTCGTGCCATATCAGCTCCGAGGCAAAGGTACTTTTTCCGGTAAGCGTGATTTCGAAGAAATTGTTATCTTCATCCTTAAGAATTAATGCTCCACCGCCGCGGGAGATAATACAAATTATAATCTCATCATGGAACTAATTAAGACGCGGAGAAATTTTTAATTCTCCTTTCAGGTAACGACGTCGTTTCGATAATTCGAAGAAGTAGACTTTTTAAATTAAAAAGCGTAAGATATTGAGAGGTTTTGTCGAGTTAATACTCCGCGATGTGATGAATGCCGAGAAAAAACGTACAGATTATAAACACTTTGCCAAAGACGTTTCTGTGACGTTTTGAAAGATAAAAAAAAACGAGAAGCGCTATGAAATCTCGCTCAGTGCATCTGCTTCTTAATCCTGACTGTCTAGTCAGCGCTTCAGTCTCACGAATCTAACGTTTTTCCGGACGATGCTTCGGAGCTGAGATTCCCTTCGACGCCAGATACGATTTTTACTCGGCGATCGTTATTTTATAACAAAATCGTAATTGCAAAATTAATGCCCTAAAATTCTCTCCACTCAATCCGTAATCTCGAGTAAGCTAATAACTTGTAAATTATACAAGTTTTGATTGATAGCTAAACAAGTTACAATACAGTCAATTATATTCATCGGATAATTGAGAGTATCACTGACTGCATCACTCATTCATCGGTGATAAATGTACCTGACATTCCATTAATTGTTCGTATCGCCGCGTATAATTTAAATGCATGGCACACGGTATGATAAACTCCAGTCACAAAATGTGTTCATCATAATGCATCATTCATACCCTTGCAATGCCCAATAATGAAGTTATTCAGATAGCGCAGTGTTATTAAACTATCAAAACTTCGAATGGACAACAATAAACAAGATTTCAAATGATCGAAAATGTAACGCTCGACGTTTGATAACACGCTCCAAATTTTCCAAATGATGCGTGCTTTATAAATAATCGATATCCCGAACAATTCATCAATTTTCGTCGACGTTTCGATCCCTTCTGCAAGATATTTCACAATTCCGAAAATAACATTTGTTGCTTTAAGAATCCGTTTCTCTATGACGAAACTTTTACGTCGCCGGACCAATAATTATGTTGATGGCGTAAATGCAGGTCGGAACTCCAATGGCGTTTCGATCTATTCGCCATGGAGCACAGATAAATTGTGTGTTTTCAAATTTATCGCGACAGGTGGAAAGCACGCGAACGTGACAAGGCAAACATGAAGCGCTGGATAAATTTCTAAAACGGCGGTTTGTGTTGTGCGACCGCACGTGGAGACTGAAAAGCACGGCATCCAGAGCAGCGACGCATGGCTGTCTATTGATACTACCCCGCGACACTTTAATCCGGTATTGAATCGTCAACGTTCGCAGCCGGTGCTTGAATCGGGACTTCAAAAGCATCCAATACAAAATAGCACCATTTCAACAAGACTCTGGTGACGAGCCATAAAAGACTCTAAAAACCAACGCGATTGGTCCGAAATTCGCTGCTTCACATTTACATTCTTTCACGTGCTTTTCGAAGCTCTATCGCTCTGTTCATCAGCCGTTTTTGCGAGATTCTCCATTACTCCCAAAACACTTTCCAATATAATCGAAATAATGACGAGACCATTGAATGCAGAGACGTTCATAGAAAAGTGTAGTAACATTGGTCCCTGAAAGCTTCCATTACCCATTCGCTCGCATCGGAAAACGCCTGACGACGCTCTGGTATAATTGAAGAATTCTTTCCCACGAATTTTATTGAATGGAAGAAGGGTTGAGAATCCGTGCTACCAATTAATTAAATCTAATTTCTTCCGAAAGTAAGGCGTAATGGAAAAAATGTAACTCGCTGAACGAGCATCGATCGGTGGCCAATTACGAGTGTTTTCCCCTTCTGAGTAGAGATCGGGTAAACCCAAGCTTTCGAGTTGGCGATTTTGTCGCGCTTATCCAAAGTCGCGCAGCAAGTTTTAACGAGGAAGCAACGCTAATATCCGCACGGTCGTGAAGAACGATCATCGAGATCGCGCACGTTTCATGGGCTTACTTCGTGCTCACGAGATATTTCACGCACCGTACTACTCCTCATATATCATTCGCGTAACACATGGCGCCATCCCCAGAGAGGTATAGCGTGCGCAGCCATAAGAGGAGGGCTGAAGGGAAGTAGACGGCGGGTGCTCTTAATTTATCACCCCTCGTCTTGGCATGACCTATGTCCCGAATGTTCCAAGCGTCCATCTTTACATTCAAGCGCGCTATCTTAATGTCTTTTTAAATACATTTCTCATGCTTAACGTGCTCGAAGCCGGCTTCTCCGTCACGATTCGTCAACACTTTTATCGCTGTTTCGTACTTCTCGCGGTTCTTCCGTGCAGCTTCCTGAGCCAGGATCACGCGCTTCGTGGACGAGCGCTATAATTAGTGGGGAATCGAAAAAATTGTTCAGTAAGATAAATGTCCCAATTATGGGCCATTTCAGAAAAATGCGAGAGTTAACGGAGAATTTAGGTTTTATAAAGTGGCTTACGATGAGGAATGTTGTCGCTGCTTAATCATTAAAATATAAAAAAATCGTCGTTACTGACGTTATATTTCGGAGTGTTTTTAAAGTATTGAATCGTAATATGTGTCGCTGAATCTAATACAGACACCCCGAGTTAATCGTTGTCCCTATTATGGACAACTTACTACAATTTATTCGCGTATATTTGTTTTAATCTTTGAGGTGAAGCCGTGGAAAAAGAGATAACAAGATCAAAAATTAAGACAATCAATTTTTTTCCTAAAAAACATTACTATTTCTTTATTTTGAAACGTGTTTTCCGACCCATGATATTTTCTTTGCTACTTATTTTTAATTACATTAACGTGCATCGCAATATCCACTGAGGTTTTAATCATCATGAAAACATTTTTCATCAATCTTGACTATTATTTTTACGATGCACATCAAAGAAAACTGAGACATTATTGATACAACAACGCACTCGAGCGGATGCAGAGAGCACTTATAATTCGATCTACGTATTTCATTTATTCAAAACATAGTTGAAAATACATATTAACTCAAAACGCGTTTAATTAAGAACGTATTCAATTCCATCCTAGCAATATTAATTAAAACATTCTTGTTTCATTTAAAGAAATAAAAACGTTATTTAGAAAACGTTCATTTAGAACAGGAATGTTCTCAGTGCATTCAGAAGTGAAACACACAATGAGTTTTCCGCTTATTTTTCACTTGAAACAGAAACGGATAAAAGGATTTCCTTCGATTTTTCACTATTCGGGAGCTTTAGAATATCCGTCTCGTGCCTTTCGGAATAAATCATTCGCTTCATTTTAAACACTCGATGTTAGAACATGAAGAATTTCTAGAGCGTTCTTTTAAAAGCAATGAAAAGATTGAAACTCAATCGCTTCAACCAATCAATCGTGAATATATTCTTTCGCGCCGAGCATAGGAGAC
>JABFQM010001192.1:0-23616 GCA_022816865.1 Zelostemma sp. ZL-2020
CGACTTATTTCCCAGCAAACGCATCAATAGCTTTTTGTTTGAATGCATAAATAATTTGTCACGCATAGAGGTATAGAAGGAAATAATCATAGACAAATATAGAAGGGAATGAATATAGGTATATACATATGGAAGGAAATGAACGTTTAAATAATGGTATTATCGTAAAAATATTCACAAGTCTAACAATAGCATGCATTTATCGACTTTGTTCGACTTTATTTTTAAATTATAATTTTTATGAATTGCGTTATCGAAATTTGTAAACGAATGATAATCCTGATAATCCTTTCGTTGACGGAATATTTTAAACTTTATTGCACACAATTCATAATCGCAATGTAATCAATAATCAGAATAATACGGAACTCGATTGTTATTACGAGTTTTTCACTTGTTTAAAAATACTAGAATTATCTTGAATTAAAATTCTGATCAATTTATCTAGTTTTACGTTTATTTAAAATAAAACTCACCATTTAGGATGCGATTCCGAATGATATCATCAGGTCTGGTATTAATAGGGAAAGAAGCGGCACCATTTTCGTTGTTCAAACTCGTCATGCTAAAAGACATGTCCGCAGGGTCGATACGTGCAAAGCCAGCCAGCTAACAAATTAATTATGAATTCACTGGATTATTGTTAACATTTTTATAACGAAAAATCTAAACCGAATTTCACAATATTAACGATTATTCACTAAATTTACAGAACGCAATTCCATCGCGATAAATTTCAATAATTTGCTATTGCAATTAATGCTTTTAGAATAAAAGAAATTATAAAATATAAGCACCGTTAATTAGTGTTATCTTTTGCAGAAAGTTGCGGAACACTTTTAATTTTGTATGTTTTCTAGTGTGGTGAATAAATGATGGACGGGAAAAAGTCACTTTCCGATGTATCACCTTGTTTTGTTACCCGAATGTGTTCGGGTAAATTGTACGCGACGATGCCTCGGCCACGGTCAGTACTATAATAAACGAATGTTTTGTTCAACATTCAGAAGCTACGTCTATGAATATAAATAAGTATACGTATAGTATCGAACGTCCGCGCATAAAAATCGCTGTTGCGTGCAATGTAGAGGTCATAATGCTTATTTCATAGCAAACTTGTACAAAGTTACCGTTATCTTATTTTACCCAAATGAATTTCCTTTTAGAAAACGTCAATCGCAATTATCATTATTGTTCTTTATTGATTACGAAGATCACAAATGGTTACTTATAAATAAAAATTTAGTTTCTTTAGTTTGCCTCAACCTTTGACGATGTGTTATGATTAATTGTATTGGTCGGATAAAAATGATTGTGTACACGCGCACGAAATGCATTCATCGATCAGTTAAAAGTTTCTTTTCAAAACATGTTCGATAATGATATTGCGTGGATTAAAAATTTAGGTACGTTCGGTCGCAAGGCTTTTCGCATCAGTGTTTTGCGAAAATGAGATCGAAGAATAATTTTCGACAAGTTAAAACGGAATCTTTGCACGTGCCACATGTTTTGTTCAACATTCTTGGACTTTCCGCGTGCTCATACAGCACTAAATTTTGTACAATGCACGAAAAAGTTAAAGTTCATCCGATTTTCGTTTCCTCGATAACAGTCACTGTATGGGTCGTGATTCTTCAATGTTTTTCAACGGTTTACCAAATTTTTGTTCTGACTTTATTTCAAACTGTAACTTACGACCACATTACGAAGATTTCGATGATGGCGGATTTTTTGCAAATGCTTCTGGGTATTTTAGTTATTAACGTTGTCCTGTTTCATTCTTTTTCTCGTCGGAAATCTTTCAAAAACATACTCAATAAAATAATCGAAGTAGATTGTAATTTATCGAACTATTACAACTGTTTAGAAAGTTTTAATGGAAAGTTTTTCTTTGCTATAATAATATGCGTTTTCGTGTTTTTAATTCTTCTGCTCTCGCGCTATATGTGCGAATTTAATTTATATTATGAAATGGGGTTTTATATTACGAACATCTTCCTTATGAGCTTCATTTTACAATATGCATACATGGCAGAATTAATCCAAAAACGATTTCACGTCATAAATTCTATTTTAAACGAAGAACTCAAATTTCGCATCCAAAAAGTACTTTCTAATTGTCATAGTTCTATGACTGATGAGTTTATTGGTAAAATAACCCATCTTCGTGAATCACATTCAAAATTGGTTGAGATTGTTCAATGGATTGATCAGTTTTATTCATTTTCGATCACCGTCAGCCTGAGTGCGATATTTTTTGACTTGATTGTGAACGTCTATTTTCTACTTGTCCATTCTATCGTGAGAGAAATTTCTTGGGCTACCCTCCATTCCACGTCTTTTATTTTCATCGAAATTATACCCGTGGCATTTTTATGTGACTGTATAAACAACGTTTTAAAGAAGGTGAGTAATATTTATTGTAATCTAAAAAAAACATAACCAAAACGAAATTATAAATTTTTTAGTCTAAGCCTGGTTTTAGATATTTTTCTGTTTGTGTTGTATTCTTGTATTGCACGAGCTTTAAAATTTACGAACATTATTACAATTAATTTCTTGCCACTTATACAACAAGGAATAAATGTAGGGTTTATTTCTGCATTTCTCAATATTTCATTTGTTTATCGCAAATAAATTATAGTTAAGTGGTAATTATTAATGAAGTGTTTTTATTGATCGGTACGAAATTGCGTAGTTTTAACAATCGTTGCCATATTTTACAATTATGAAGTTGACGCAAAATCTTCCTGAACTTACACTAAATTCTTTATACTTTCCAAACATTTTGTTTCGGATTTTTGGCTTCTCCGCGTGCTCATATAACACAAAACACTGCAAGGAACACGAAAAACTTCAAAGCCACCCGATTTTTTTGCTCTCCGTAACGGGGACAATATGGATTGTAATCCTTCAATGTTTGATAACAGTTTACGAAAGTTTTGTCCTGACTTTATTCCAAACCATCACATACGACAATATGACGATGACATCACTCGTAACTGATTTTTTACAAGTTGCTCTGAGTATTGTCGCTATGAATATCATTCTATTTCAGTCTTTCTCACGTCGTAAGTCTTTCGAAAACATTCTCAATAAAATAACCGATGTTGATTGTAATTTATCGAACTATCACGATTACTCGAAAAGTTCTGAAGGAAAATTCCTATTTGCTACGATATTAATTGTTTCCATGTGTTCAATTTGCGTGTTCACTCGTCCTTTGTGCAATGTTGATTTACTATTCGAAATGGGGTTTTATATTTCGAACGTGTTTCTTGCAAGCTTCATTTTACAATACGCATACATGGCAGAATTACTTCAAAAACGCTTTCTTGTCATTAATTCTATTCTAAACCAAGAATCTAAATTTCGCATGGAAAAAGTGTTACCTACGTTCAGTTTGATCAATTGTTACAGTTCTGTAACAAATGAGTTCATCATAAAAATAACTCATCTTCGTAAATCGTATTCAAAATTGATTGACACTGTTCGATGGATCGATCAGTTTTATTCATTTTCGATCACCGTGTGCTTGAGTGTATTATTTTTCGAATTAATTGTCAACGCATATTTCGTATTTGTCAACTCTGTGGTGAAAGAAATGTCTTGGATCACCATTCATACCACTGCTTTCATATTACTCGAAATAGTACCCATTGTTTTTCTCTGTGACTGTGTGAACCACGTGATGAAAAAAGTGAGTAATTCATCGATACTTCATGTATAAAAGACAAAACCAGAACGAAATTAATGATCTTTCATTTTAAGCACAAATATTCCATAATATGAATAATTTTTTTTGCAAAATGAGTCTATATGTTTCATATGTTGGCATTTGTGTTTCATCTTATAACGCTTTATTGCACTTGGTAATAGAATATTTGAGAATTCATGACACAAATGTTCAATAGTCAATGCGGAAAAAGGGGGATTTAATGTCGAAACATAAAACGTTCCTAAATTGCTCAAGGAACATAAATAATGGAATAACAATCAATACAATTTAACTGCTGGAATGTCATTATTCAACTCTTATTAAAATGCAAAAAGTTATGAAAGTAACATCGATTGAATTAATCATAATGCGAGCTGTAGAACGAATGACACGATTATTGACTTAATGATATAATATTAATAAAGTGAATTAATCGATCGGTTGAAAGTTGACGCTGAATAACGAAGTTGTGCGGTTTCAACAATTTGAAAGTGTTGGTTAACAAAATACGTCATTTCACGACCATGACAAATAATTTTAGCCCAGTTCAACAAAATTCGTTTTACGTTCCTCACATTTGGTTCAAAATTTTCGGTTTCTCCGCGAGCTCATATAACACTCAATTTTGTCGGAAACACGAAAAACCTCAGAGCCATCCGATTTTTCTATCCTCCATAGCAGGAACAATTTGGGTTTCAATTCTTCAATGTTTTTTGATGGTTTATCAAAGTTTCGTTTTGCTTTCATTAAATGACATTTCACTAGCGAGTGTGACGTTGACGGCGTACGTAAATAACTTTATTCTAATTATTCTCGGCATTTTAGCCATAAATATAATCCTTTTTCAGTCTTTTTTCCATCGTGAATCTTTCAAAAACATACTGAACAAAATAATTGAAGTTGATTGTACGCTGTTGAACTTCTATGAAGCCTCCAAAATTTCAAATAAAAGTTTTGGCTTTTTCATTGCAGGATCTACTGCATTGTGGTTTAATTTTATACTCATTCAAGGATGGATTTATATATATTTTTCTAGCGGATTTCTCATTACCTATATCTATATTGTGAGTTTCGTTTTGCAGTATGCATATCTTGTGAAATCACTCCAAAACAGATTTCACGTTATCAATATTATTTTATCCGATGAATGCTTATCGAGCTATCATAATTCTATTACAAATGGGTATATCGAAAAAATTAGTCGCCTTCGTCAGTCTTATTCAAAATTGAGAGACGTTGCTTTAGCTGTAGAAAAATTTTGTTCGTTGTCTGTTACCGCTTGCCTGAGTACGTTATTTTCTGCATTGACTGTCACGGTGTATTCTCGAGTTGTCGGTGTCTTAAAAAATGGTGTAAATTGGGACTTTGTTATCGGCGCTGGTTGGATAATTTTTGAACTCATCCCTCTATGTACTTTGACTATGTGTGTTAACGAGGTTTTAAAAGAAGTGAGTAATTCCTTCATGAATTCAGGGTATAAATATTTCAAATGCAGTGTAAAAAACATGGCTATTTTATTCTGTTTTGATGTGCTGAATTTTTTATTTTGCTTGATAATCGTTGTACATTCCTGACTGATATAAAATTCCAAGTTTCAGTGCCTTCAGTAATTATATTATATTAATTTCTCTCATGATTCTCGTAAACACTTTGATTGAAATTTGTGTTACACATTTTCATTATAATAGCATAAATAATAGCCGAGAAAACTAGTGACTGCATGATAAAATATTCATAAACTTGATTCATTGATCAGTTGACATGTCAATTACGAAATTGCGTGGTTTGAAAAAATAGAGCAGTTGATTAAAGAGACTCTTCGCGTCAATATTTCAATATGAGGTCGAAAAAAGAGCTTCATCGAGTAGAACAAAATTCCTTGTACATGCCTCACATTTGGTTCCAAATTTTCGGTTTATCCGCGTGCTCATATATTACACGACCTTGTAAAAAACACGAAAAACTTCAAAGCCATCCAATATTTCTACTCTCTTTTGCGGGGACAATATGGGTTGTATTTGTTCAGTTTTTTTTGACCATTTATCAGAGTTTGGTTCTGTATTCATTCAAAGCTATTTCGTATGAAAGTTATACGTCAACTGTATTTGTTAATGACTTTATTCAAATTGTTCTGGGCATTTTGGTTGTAATTACAGTTCCTTTTCAATGTTTTTTGTATCGCGAGTCTTTCAAAAACATACTTAATGAAATAATTGAAATCGATTGTATTCTTTCAAACTTTTACGATTTTTCCAAAATTTCTAATAAAATGTTCAAATGTTACATCGCAATATTTATAATCTCGTGGCTTTATGTCGCATTTACTCAAAATAGTTGGAAAATTCTTTATGCATTCTTCTGTTCGGGATTTCTCGTCATGTATCTCTTTATTGTAAATTTTGTTTTCCAATATGCATTCATTGTAAAATTACTCCAAGCACGATTTCATATCATTAATACTATTTTATCAGAAGAATTGAACTTTTGCGTATTGAAAGTAGAACCTGCATTGAACTCGACCTATCATGATTTCATTACAAATGATTTTGCTATGAAAATAAGCCTTCTTCGGCAGGCTTATACTAAATTGAGAAATGTCGCTGTAGCGATCGACAAATTTAATTCCTTGTCTATCACTGTGTGTCTGAGTGCGTTATTTTTCGGCTCAATTGTCAACTCGTATTTCGAACTTATCAGAGCCTTAAAAATTGGTATCAGTTGGGAATTTTTACGTGGCATTTCTTGGATAACTGTCGAAATGGTATCTATCTTTGCTTTGCCTGCATATGTTAACGAAGTTTTGGAGGAAGTGAGTAATGAGTTGGTACCCATTTATTGGTCGTTCAATTTTAACCAAAAATGACTAGGATTTCAAAGGAAATTATTGTGTAGAACGCACAGCGCTTTTTTTATTATGTATCAGTATTTTTCAAAACGCTAATAATTCTTGTCTTTTCAGATGAAAGAGACCGGAGTCATCTTACAAAATATTATATTCCATATGAAAAATCAGAAATTTTTGCCACAGGTAATGTAATATTTGTTTACGTTCATAAAAGAGGAAATAATAAACTTTTTTCACTGTACCAATTTATTTCTTCATTTCAGTTACAAGAATTTTCGTTCTATGTACTACACGTGGATGTAAAATTCACAGCTCACGGCCTTTTTCCTTTGGATGGAACACTGCTTCATTCGGTGAGTTTGAAATTGCATCGTAAATAAATTTCTAAATTATACTGTTGTGCAATAAACAACGAGGTAGCAAGTACTTACTTGTTTTGAACAATTTTTAAATTAATTATTTATAAAATTCTTCTGAATAACTTTAATGGTTGATATTTTTCACCAAAAATATGTTACAAAATACGCGTATTTACTTCAGAAAGATTAATGATCAAATTCTCGTATTCTCGCTTTTTTAGATGCTGAGCGCAATTACAACTTATTCTGTAATATTAATCCAGTTTGACAGTGGGGACGGAAGCGCCTTTTCAAATCGAACTGCACTCAATGTTTCTGAAAATAAGTGAAAATTATAACATGTATTTACTTTCAAACATTATTTCCTGGACAAGAAATTTCATCGATGTGACAAGGTTGTAATATGTTTTTATCTATAAAAATCTATAGAAAACGTATTTCAAAATGTTCACATCGCAAAACGTTATACATAACATGTGAACAATTAATTTCGGAAATAGAAGTAATATAAATGATGAATTATACCGTATTTATTATATTGTTCGTGTATGCGTTTTTATAAAGCATACAAACGGAGCAATAAGCGAGGTGAGCAAAAATGTTTTCAATTTTCCATTATGTTATTGCATAAGCTGATTAAATGTTCCGTTTATTCTAAGAAAGAAGAATAATTCGAACGCCATTTTTCATTAGATAATGTGATTACTCCACATGGCCTTCAGAAAAACAAATTCATAAACGTACAGTGTAAAATGCTATTGTTTTATCGACCTTATTATTAACAAAACATCAGTTATCAGTCTCTGTTAAACCGGTTTGTCAGAAAATGTGAACTTACCTTTACTTACGATATTCCCCAAACAGAAAAACAAAATTCAGCAGACATGAATGCATCAAATCATTCTTATGTATCGTTCATGATCTTCAAATTTCTGGGTCTTGCGCCGTATACTTTCAAAACTGTGGTTTGCAAGAAACACTTGAATACAAAAAGACATCTGAATTTTGCGTACTCTTTAAATTACACGATTTATAATTTTATCCTTTTATTTATTGTTGTAGGTTATCAAATTATCGGAATTCGCTGGTATACCAGCGATTCAGATTTGTCACATTACACAAAAACAACAATCATAACTGACGTTTTCCTCTACGTAATAAACATTTTTCTCATGAATGTAATTTTACTCACATTTTGTTTTCGTCACAGATCTTGTACGCGCATTTTGAATCAATTAACGGTATTTAATTGTCACGTAACACGGAATTTTGTGCAAATCCGTGTAATTTCCAGTACCTATTTCGTTATTTTTTGTCTGTTATTGTGGATGGTTTTTCCAATATCTGATTGCTCCAATCTGGGCCAATTATTTTTCAATTGCGCATATCAAATTCCGATTCTAATAATGTGTTGTTTTATTTTGCAATATGGTCTTGTTGTTAAGGCAATTTTACACAATTTTAGAATCGTAAATTCAACGTTAGAACAGTCTTTGAAAAAGGTGAGAGTTTGTGTACTCCCTATGAAATCCCCAAACAGGTTTCTCTTACAACTGCTTAAGCTTCGTCAGTTGTACTCTGATCTGCGTGGCATAGTTAACGAAACATCACAGTTTTACTCACTACCAACTCTTGTCAGTTTGGCGGCGTTATTATACATATTATGTACTTTTACTTATTTTCAAATTGTTAGTTTACTTCATGATAAGGTTACAGTGGTCTATGAGTGGTCCAAATTTTTTCCCTCCCTCTATCTGATTCCTATAATAGTCCCTGTATGTATTTTATCGAAATATGTGACTGACACTTTAACCGAGGTAAGTTGTTCTTGTTCAATGATTCGTAAAAATTGTATAAGAATAGTTTTTTGTGTGAATCATTTATCGTGGCTTGGAATCGGAAATAATTATTAAATATTTGTTCATGAAGGTACTTTTGGAATAAAGTAAAGTGTTTTGGATCAAAAGACACATTGATCGATGCTTGAATCGATGTAATTTTATGCAATGAGCTGTAAGACTAATCCGCCCTTTCCCCCCAAAAAAGAAAAAATTGAAAATGCAAATTTTTATGTTGATAGTCAAGGAGAAAAATGTAGAAAAAAGAAGACATATATCAGTTGGATGTTTATTCGTTATTGGTAATTAACGTTTTATTCAATAAGGCTTCAACAATGCTTTTTTTCCTTTTAAGGCAAAACGTACTGGAACTATCCTCCAGGACATGATATTTCACATGAAAAACCAAAAGTATTTACCACAGGTAACGAATTATCATTATTTTCATAAGAAATATAAAATCATTTCTGTTTCATGCCACGTACTTATATTAACATTCAACAAAAAAAGAAGATTAATTATATTTTGTAATTACAAGAATTCTCATTTTACGTTCTTCACGCCGATATAAAATTTACCGCTCAAGGGCTTTTTCCTTTAGATGGCACACTTCTTCACTCGGTAATAGAATATGTATTAATTAAGTTTCGGATAATTTTATAAATAATTTTTATGGAAAATAAAATTTGTACTATGATTTTTTTTCAGATGTTGAGCGCAATTACAACGTATTCAGTAATACTGATTCAATTTGATACTGGCAATGAAAAGTCTTCAAGCAGTGCTGCTCATAATAATACTAAAGTGTAATGATGTAATGCCAATTCACCGAATTTGTACACTAATCTTTTTTTCTTCAATAAATTAAATACAGACACCAAGCTTCATATTATAAACACACATACATGAATTCCCTTACTCCGCAGTAATATTTGCGAAACAATGTATGTATTGGATGTATTATTATTTGATCATAGATTATTTCGACTGAACGTAATATGTGACCTGGATTGAAAAAGGGCGTTGAAGATCGGAATCATTATTAATGGCAGACCATTATTTTTGAAAATATTTATTCTTTAAAAAAGTTAAAGTGCAGCGGTATTGATTTTACTGCTGAAATTTTA
The DNA here is from genome assembly GCA_022816865.1 of Zelostemma sp. ZL-2020. Lineage (NCBI taxonomy): Eukaryota > Metazoa > Arthropoda > Insecta > Hymenoptera > Platygastridae > Zelostemma > Zelostemma sp. ZL-2020. Next base: position 9,888 of record JABFQM010001192.1, read on the forward strand.
AACATCTAATTAGTAATAATTTATCTCGGAATTTTTCGCTTGCGATGAAGCCGTAGTTTAGTTAGGTTGGTGCAACTTGTTTTTAATTTTTTATGTTGAAAAAACTAGCTGATTTATTCAATGAATAGAAATGAAAAATTTGTTTTGAAATCACAATCTGTGTATTAACAAACTTTTCGATTGCAATTAATCAACTCTTTCTAAAGTGTATAGATTTATGAGAATACAGTTGTTAAAAAATTGATTAATAAGAATAATAGCTGTAAAAAGAGTCGCACATTAATGAATTGACTTTATGATGAAATGTTTCTCAAGTGTTATTCATCGATAGGTAAACAGTTTCCCTTGCAAATAAATACAATTACGAACTTGCGCAGTTGGAAAAGGAAGTAGAACAGTAGCAGTTGGATGATAAGACTCTTTACGTCAATATTTTCCAAGTATGAACTCGAAAAACCATTTTCATCGAGTGAAACAGGATTCTTTATATATACCTCACGTTTGGTTTAAAATTTGTGGCATCTCCGCGTGCTCGTATAATACAAAGGACTATGAAAAACAAGGAAAACCAATTTTTATGCTCTCCTCGCCGGGGACGATATGGATTTTAATTCTTCAGTTTTTTCTGACGGTTTACGAAATTTTTGTTTTGTTTTTATTTAGAACTACTTCACATTATGAAGGTCTCTCCTCAACAATATTTATAAATGACTTCATTCAAATTTGTTTGGGCATTTTGGTCGTAAATATGGTTCAACTGCAGTGTTTTTTACGTCGCGAATCTTTTAAAAACATACTGAATGAAATAATTGAAACTGATCGTATATTTTCAAACTTCTATGACTTTTCTAAAATTTCTAATAAACGGTTCAAATGTTTCATTATCGCCCTAAGTTTCTCGTGGTTGAATATAATATTTGAACGATTCAAGTATACATTTATTGATATAATTTTTAGTTCGGGATTATATCTCGTGTATATTTTTATTGCAAATTATATTTTTCAATATGTGTACATTGTAAAATTACTGCTAATACGATTCCGTATCATTAATACCATTTTTATACAAGAATCCAGCTCTGGCATTTCGAAAGTAGCGCCGGCAGTGTATTTAGCTTGTAATAATTATGTCACGAATAATTTTGCTATTAAAATCAGTCGCCTTCGTCAGGCCTATTCAAAATTAAGAAATATTGCTGTAGCAATTGACGAATTTAATTCATTGTCTGTAACGGTGTGCCTGGGTGCATTATTTTTTGGCTTGATTGTCAACGTGTATTATCAACTCATCAAAACTATAGAAAGTGGGTTTAACTGGCGATCTAGATTTGGCGTTTTTTGGATAGTTGTTGAAATGGTGCCTCTCATTGCTTTGCCTACATATGTTAACGAAGTTTTGGGAGAAGTGAGTAATTAATTATAAGTAAGAATTTCAATTTTGTGGTATATCTTTCCAAAAATTATCTAAATCTGGCTTTAGCATATTATACGTGAACCAATTATATGTCAACTCTTTTACTACGTGGTTTAGAGTACAAATAACCAATTGTTTATCTTTTCAGATTAAGGAGACTGGAGTTATTTTACAAAACATTATATTTCACACGAAAGATCGAAAAATTTTACCGCAGGTATATCTAGCCAATTTTATTAATAGACATAAAATATAGGTTGGTACATCGTAGTAAAGGTACATCGTACCAATTATATCATACCAATTTTAACATTTCAGTTGAAAGAATTTTCATCATATGTACTTCATGTAGATGTAACATTTACAGCTCACGGCCTTTTTTCTTTGGATAGTACACTTCTTCATTCTGTAAGTTTAAATTGCATGATAAATGCATTTTAAATTACAACCTTGTGTTAAAAAAATGATAGCGAATATTGATCTTTCATACAATTGGTATATCAATAATTCAGGAATAAAATTCTTCTGCAAAATTTTTACTTCGATAGGAAAAAGAAATAACACTTCAGTCTTACTCTTTCAGATGCTGAGCGCAATTGCTACATATTCAATAATTTTACTCCAGTTTGACAATGGAAAGAAAAGCGATTTTTCATTTAATAATACCCTCAACGCTTCTTCTGTCAATAATGTGTGAATATCATTACGGAAAGAACATTTCAACGATTTGAAAAGAAACATGTCGATGAACATGTATTTTATTTTCTACATTATCGTACAAGATAATTGAAAATTTAATCACTTCATTAATAAATTATCCAGATAACGTGAATTTTCGATTATTAATTGCGAAAAAAGAATAATTTTGAAGCGCTTTTTCATTTGATAATGTAATTATTTTATGTGACCATTACATTACGAACAAATATTGCAAATAACTGTTAGTTTAGTGTGAATGCGACTGTTCTTATCGATCTTGTCATAAAATAAACATCGCTTACCAGTCTTTTCTGAACTATCTTGTGATAAAACATAATCTCACCCTCTCAAACGGTGTTTTGTATTATTTAACTTTATTAAGAAACTTGGACATTCCCTGAAAATGAGAAACAAACTTTCAAGATACTTGAATGCATCAAATTGTTCTTATTTGTCGTTTATGATCTTCAAATTGTTGGGTCTTGCGCCTTATTCTCTGAAAACTGTTAACTGTCACAAGCATTCGAAAGCACAAAGTCATTTGAAATTCGCGTACTCTTTTTATTCGACGATTTATAATTTTGTACTTTTATGTATTATTCTAAGTTGTCAAATTATTGGAATTCGCTGGTTCACTAATAATCCAGATTGGTTACATTACTCAAAAACAATTATCATAACTAGTGTTTCTTTCTACTTCTTTAACATCCTTGTCATGTGTTTAATTTTACTTAATTTTTGTTTTCGTCACAGATCCTGCACGCGTATATTGAATGAATTAACAGAAGTGACTTGTCTGATAACACAGGATTCCATGCACATTTGTACAATCTCCAGTCTTTACTTCATTATTTTATATATATTATTGTGGATGGTTTTTCCAATAGCTAGTTATTCAGGTCTTAAACAATTATTCTTCCACGCTTCATACCAAATTCCAATTTTAATAATGTGCTGTTTCATTTTACAATATGGTCTCGTCGTAAAGTCAATTTTTCAAAATTTTAGAATTATAAATTCAGCGTTAGAACAGTCCATGAAAAAGTTAAGAGTCAATTGTATTTCCCTAATTTGCTTATTCCCTACGAAATCCCCGAACGGGATTCTTCTACAGTTGCTCACACTTCGCCAGTTGTATTCTAATCTGTGCGGAATAGCTAACAAAGTGTCAACGTTTTACTCACTACCAACTCTTTTCTCTTTGGCAGCATCTTTACACATGTTATGTACTTTTACCTGTTTCCAAATTTTTATTTTACTTCATAATAACTTTGATGAGTGGTTTTTAATTGGTCCCTTCTTCTGTCTCATTCCTTTGTTGGTCCCCATATATATATTATCTAGATATGTAACCGACACTTTAAGCGAGGTAAGCAATTATTGTTTTGTGATCTTGAAAATATTGTAATATAATCAATATAATACAAATTAACAATGTGACTGTATTTTTTATATATTGTTTTAAATTAGTCCAGAAGGAATGGAAGACATATTATACTTCGATCATTGGTTTCAACTACTGTACATATTCTTAATTTGAATTTTATCGACTTTTCAATTATCAATTGTTAGTCCTGCTCAATTATTAATAGGAATGCTCGTTCGTGTTATCGAAGGTTAAATCGAAGACATTAAAAAAAAAAACAATATAAAACAATTCCATAAGGGGAATTAGGTACTTCAATTGATTGCATCCAATCGTAAGAATGGCCAATATGAAGTTGTATAAGTCCAATTCCAAGAACATACCTTAAAATAAACTAAACAAGTTGTGATATATTGTAAATGAAAGAGTGTTTAGTGAAATTTACGAAAATGATTAAATCTTCAAGATACACTCTAGATATTCCGTTCACAATCATGAAAATCATGGGTCTTGCTCCATGTTCCTCGAAACAAATTCTGTGTAGAAAACACGGGAACGTACAAACACATCTCAACTTCGAAACTTCCTCCTTGGGTTTAGTTTTCACAATTTCGTCTTGCATAATTTCATCATGTTATGTGCTCCTAATAATTTTCATTACGGATTATTATTTAATACAATATGAATCATCAATTTTTCAATTATCTGACATCATGCATATGCCTTTCAGTATATTAGTGTTGATTTGCATATTTTTCAGTTACTATTTCCAAAATGGCATTTTCGTTTCTGTTTTGAACAAGCTAGTTGATATAGATTGTAATTTATTGCATTTCAATTGTTGCTTGAAAACTTCTAGTATATTTTGCTGTATTTTCCTTGTGACATATTGCATCATATTCATAATTCTCGCTGTGTCATCCCATTTGGTTTTCCACAGGTTTTTTGTCAGCTTAGCATTTCACATCCCAATATTTATTATTGGATGTTTTCTGCTGCAGTATGCATACATTGTGCAAATGATTGTGATGCGATTGAAAATCGTAAACGACGTCCTTAAATATGAATTTATTTCTCATTCAAACTTGCAGTCTGGTACTTCATTGGCCGATGAATCCTTGTCAAGATTGATTATTTTGCGTCGTTTGTATTCAAATTTGTATGAGCTTTCTCAAATTATCTCCGATTTATATTCCTTGCCCATCGTCATATCTATCGGATTATTATTATACTCATCATCTACAAACTTTTATTCTTTGATTGTCACTATCCAAAATAATTTATTGGTTTGGAATTTTATCAATAATCTTTGCTGGGTGCTTGTTGACATTCTTCCCGTGTATAGGCTAACAAAATATACAAACAATGCCGCAATCGAAGTGAGCATCAGTACACGTCATTACATTAGTTTTTCACAATTTACCTTGAAAATTGTGAATTAGATTTTGCGAAAGTTAATGTTATCTCGGAATGATAGTTATTTTCTTCCGTTGCAGGCGAAACGCACTGGAGTTATCATTCAGGATATTATATTTCATGCGAAAAACGATAGGTATTTGCCACAGGTAACGAATCGTACTCGTCATTTTTGTTGTTGTTCAGTTGCCCAGAGCACCCATTTCTTTCAAACTACAATATTTCAGTTGCAAGAATTTTCATCCTACGTTCTTCACTCTGATATCAAATTTACCGCAGAAGGGCTTTTTCCATTAGACGGAACACTTCTTCACTCAGTGAGTTGAAATATCGACCAATCAAATTCTAAATAAGTACCCGGGAAATGAGCTTCATGCTCGAACAACTTTGGTTTCAGGTCTTATCAGACTGAATCAGGCCTGAACATCCCACTTTTCAGGTTTGGTTAGATCTGTTAAGGCCTAATCAGATCTGATCAGACTTAATTGAACCTAATTATAATCCAATCAGATTTGATTACAGCGATCAGATCCGACAGAATCAGATCATGCCTGACCGCACTTAACTAGATCTGATGGAATTGTCATTCTCAGGATGGTCATGGCTAGAATTAGACACGGTCAAGCATGGTCGAATCTGATTAAACTTGAATAGGTTCCATCAGATCTTCTATACTCGGAGAAATATGATATCGGTTCAAAAAAATATTTTTTTCAAAAATGAGGTCAATAGAATACTTATTGTTAAATCAATAAAATGTTGTCGAATCAGAAAATTACAGCACATATTCTTTTTTGACAGATGTTGAGCGCTATCACAACCTATTCCGTGATATTGATTCAATTCGATATTGGCTCTGGGAAGTCTTCAAACAATGTCACGCATAATGTCACTTCAATGTAACTATGACACCACTTACAATAGAGCTACTGAGTTATATATACGAACGCTACTAGTTATAGTACTAGGGTTAGTACTAATATTGAATTAGTATAAAATTGGCGATACTTGGTATTGTTTCATGTAAATAAATGAGAAATAATAAAGAAGAATTCTTTAAATTTCATCAAACACACTTTATTTATATTTTATCGATTCTTCCATTCCCGAATTGCAAGTCATTAACAATTTTCATAAATGCTTATTTACCTTGTTTTACTCAATGTAACATTTTCAAAAGTAATTTCACCCGTGTACTATAGCGTGTCATGGAACGATAGATTCAAGAAATGATGAAATAATATCTAGGTAGCTTTTTTCCCTCCGGACATACATTTACACGAATCGATGTATTATTTAGTGATGAAAAAAATTATTCTGTCAAGTATTAGAAAAATTACTGTGGCGATACTTGAACTACTGCGTGTAACATACTAATACATAAAACATATTCATATATCACTCATTACCCAACGTATTAATTTATGAACCTCACACAATGTTGACCAGTAAAAATCACGTTGCAGTTGATCAATTGTACCCCAAAATTATCCATGTTATATTTAAACTTATTGGCTTTGCTCCATTTTCTTCGATTACGATTAAATGTCAAAATCATTCCAAAATCGAAAACCATGCGCTTTTCATTAATTCCGGGTTTCAAATAGCTTATGGGTGCGTATTTTTGTTTATTTTCTCAAGCTATCAAATTTATGTAGTTTGGATTTACGACGATACGTTTCGGACACTTTTTGAAGACACATTGGGTAGCTTTGATGTCATGCAAGCAGGGTTGTATTTATTCGTGACCTTTCTTATCCTACTCAATTATTGTTTTCGCGTTAAGTATCTACTTCACGTCCTTAATAATTTGGTGAAATTAGATTGTAACCTATCAATCTTACCTCATCGTCACTCTACTAACATTTCGAAATCCGTTACAATCTTTACCATTATCTTTATTGTTTTTTGGACATCGATAGAAATTGGGCTTTCCGTTATTTTCAATAAACAATTATTTTTCGAACTTGCCTACCACCTTCCGTTTTATTTTATCTTGACCTCGATTTTGCAATACGGCCTATACGTGAGAATACTTTTGAATAGAATCGGGATTATCAATGGAATTTTGGAAGACATAGTAGCAGATTATCGCGTAACATTATTCACTCCAACTTCGTTGATCCCAACTCCTTTTGACATTCTTGAAAACGAATCGATCATACTTTTACATTCAGTTCGAAAATTATATTCTACCGTGCATAAAACTGCTAACCTTTTGTCAACTTTTTACTCTTCTCCGATTCTCGTATCTTTGTTCGTTCTTTTGAATTATATGTGCGGTAATGTATTATTTTCAATTCATCTTCTACGAGGCAATTCGGATCTGTGGTCTATGCTGGATGTCCCAGTCGCAACAATTGTCAATTTTATTCCTTTGGTCATTCTCACACAATCCATTACGAATATTCATCGTAAGGTATGTAAAAGCTTTATTTAATTCCAGCATGATTACGATTTGACGCTTTTTTAAGTTTTTCTATATTTTTAATTTATGCATGCAAATATTAGGTTGGAAATTTTTGAAACTATTTTTTGAATTCAATTTGCTTAGTTGTTATACACATAAATTACAAAAAGTTGAAAAAATTACGTGATAATACTCATTTCAATATACTTCCATCAATAGAGCAGGCGGTACTTTCATTAATTGCATCAAAACTGTGCAACACTATAACATTTGATAATAATGACGTTTAGAAGTGCAATGAGTATACTTCGAATCAATATTGTAACTTCAAGAGCACAGTGTACATTGTGAATAAAAAGTGCTTACAGAAATGATTCAATGTTCAAGATATTTTCTAGTAATTCCCTTGACGATTATGAAAATAATGGGTCTCGCTCCGTGTTCCTCGAAACTAATTCTATGTAGAAAACACAAGAGAGTACAAAATCATCTCAATTTTGAAATTTCCTCCCTGGGTTTAGTTTGCACGATTTTGTCTTCAATATTCATATCAAATTATGTTCTCTTACAAATGTATTTCGGTGATCAAAAGCCATTACATTACGAGTCGTCTATTTTTCGAGTATCTGACTTCATTCATATGCCTTTAAATATATTAGTAATTGTTTCAATACTTTTTAATTACTGTTTTCGAAGTGAAAGGTTCGTTTTTATCTTAAACAAAATAGTTGCAGTGGATTGTGATTTATTGTGTTTCAATCATTGCCCAAAATTGCGTAGTAAATTATACTTCAGTCTTATTGTTACATATCTCATAACCTTTATACTTCTTATGCAGTCAGCGTACATGGTTTATCATCAAAGGACGGTCAGCCTTGCATTTCAAATACCAACATTTATCAATGGCTGCTTTTTGTTCCAATATGCCTACTTAGTGGAAATAACGCTAAGGCGATTGGAAATCGTCAACCATATTCTTCGTAATGAATTTTTGGTTGTTTCATCCTCTTCGTTAGCGAATGAATCTTTATTAAGCTTACTTTTTCTTCGTCGTCTTTATTCAACGTTGTGTGAACTTGCACAAGTTATCTCCGATTTCTACTCATTGCCTATTGTTACATCTATAGGATTATTATTGTTCTCTTTGTCGACGAATGCATACTTTATATTTGTCCACATGATCCAAAAGAAATTATTGATTTGGGCTTTTATTAATAATTTTTGTTGGTTAGTTGTTAACCTTCTTCCGGTATACGGTTTGACAATATACACAAGCCATGCTGTAATTGAGGTAAGCATTATCATATTTTTGGAAAAGCGTAGATTCGTCATAAATTTGTTCTAGGTGGAAATTTTTTTGAGTATTAGCACCATTGATTCTTCTCAAAAAAATTGAAATTTTCAATGTTTACAGGATTTCTACAGTATTTCTTAAAAGAAATATTGAAGAATCCTAGAAGAATCCTAGAGTCTTCATTAGGAATTTTCGACAGACTTTTTTTTATAAAAAGTTTTAACGCTTTGCAGCGACCATTCAACTAAATACGTTTATTGAATGATATATTTGTACATCGGAGTTCAAAAATAACATAACAAACAATAAAATAAACACGCAAAACATAATAACATTGTAATGTTTCTGGGAAGATACTCAAGGGAATAGAATAAAGTATTTCCATTGATCAGATAAAAACCATAATTTTTTTCTTTACAATATAGACCATAACAAATGTGCAGAATTGCATCAAGTATTTTCCACGTCATTAAATAAGAAGCTAGTAACTGACAGAAAAACAGAGTAACAAGGTCGTTGATAAAAAATCATTGGTTATTTTTTCGAAGAAATGATTCAATCGATAAAATATTCTATAATAGCTCCCTTAAAAATCATTCAAATTATGGGTTTGGCCCCGTTATCCTTGCAACTAATTCCTTGTAGAAAACATCTCCAAAAAACGCATCATATTCTTTTCGATATTTCTTACGTAGGTTTATTTTGCACTATTTTAGCTCTATGTTCCATAGTTGGTTATATAATGAGAATAATATATTTAGATAATCAGAATGTCCTGGCAGATGTGTCATCCAATTACCAATTATCTGACTATGTTCATTTGCGTCTAAGTATAATGGCAATTACTCCAATATTTCTTAATTTCTACTATCGTAATGAAATTTGTATTTTTGTTCTAAACAAAATAGTTGCAGTGGACTGCGATTTATTGTATTTAAATCATTGCACGAAAACGAGTAGTAAATTTTTTTCTTCTTTCCTTCTAATATATATTATAATTTTCATGATTCTCTTAGAGACATCGCATTTGCTTTACAATGATATACTGGTCAGCTTAGCCTTTCAGATGCCACTACTATTTTCTGGATTTTATCTTTTGCAATATGCATTTATCGTGAATCTGATTGTATTCAGATTGAAAACCGTTAATGATATTCTCATTAATGAATTTGTTTCGCTATCACCTATGGTATCCCATGTGTTAGCTAATGAATCTTTATTAAAATTGTTCATTCTTCGTCGCCTCTATTCAACTCTGTGCGAGCTTTCAGAAGTTACCTCCAATTTTTACTCATTGCCCATTCTCACTTGTATTGGATTGTTATTGTACTCATCTTCTACCGTTACTTTTTTTATGATTTCCTATGTGATTCGAAAGAATTTTTCCGTATGGGTTTTCGTGAATAGTCTATGTACGGTGCTTATTGACATTCTCCCCGTGTATGGTTTGACTAAATATACACGCGGTGCTATAACTGAGGTGAGCATTGGTACATATTTCTGGAAAAAACCTACATTGGTAAAAAATGGTGTCTTCGTTGTTATTCTGTTGGTTTACCTTAGTACTTAATAATCGCTGCTTTCAACGCGCGTTTCTCTATCTTGTAACTGATCGTTGAATTTTATGAAGTTCGTTATTGGCGTCATAATTGAACGTTTATCAATAAGCTGATTGAGAAATGTATACTAATTAATGTAAGTTATTATCCCAGAATAATATTTTTTCTCTTTGTTTCAAGGCAAAGCGCACTGGAACTATAATCCAGGACATCATATTCCATATGAATAACCAGAAATATTTGCCACAGGTAACGAGCTAGTCTCGCCCCTCTTTTTTAAGAAAATACGAAACAATTCGTTTTTCATAACATTCAAGCTGTCTTTTCGAACTGAACAGGTTTTCATTTTACACTGTACAAAATTTCAGTTGCAAGAGTTTTCATTGTATGTCCTTCACGCTGATATCAAATTTACCGCTCAAGGACTTTTCCCTTTAGATGGCACACTTCTTCACTCGGTAAGTTGGAATAATGATCAATTGAGTTTTGAATTAATTGATACATACGTAATTTTCATAGAAGATAATATTTATATTATAATTTTTCAGATGTTGAGCGCAATCACAACTTATTCCGTAATACTGATTCAATTTGACACTGGCAGTGGAAATTTTTCAAGCAATTATAATGACACCGATAATTGAAAAATGTATCATTGCAGTTATTCCTTGAACATAATTATTGTAAAAATTTGTTCAACTAAGGGATATGTTAACAGTACCTATAAATATAATATGCACATTTATAGCAACGAAGATTAAATCTAATTGTGTTAATAAAATGCTGCAATTACAAACTGTAGAATTCTTAATTAGTATTGCTTCTACTGAAATGAAGATACAAGATTTAAAAAAAGACGATTACTCACGGTTTTTATCAAAATGTGTGGTAAACTTATACTACACAGTTTTTCCGTGCTCGTAAAATAATAATATTCATTTTGATATTTTCATCAATTCATCGTAATTGTAGCATTAATCGTAACATTGTAATATTCATTGCAAAGTACTCAAATGAATATAAACTACTCATGTTGATTAAAAAGAATTATTCATCATTTCATTAATAAACAGAAAAACAATCAGACAATAGATCTGATATACTTCAAATTTAATAATATTAAAACTTGAAGAGCTGAAAACTGGAAGAGAAACAGAGTACAAGTGCTCAATATTGTATAAATTTAACAGTATTGGTATTATTAAAAAAAAATGAATCAAGTTCTTTTCATAGTTCTCCGAATAATGGGTCTTGCTCCATATTCCTCGGGGTTGATTCTTTGCAGACAACACATCAAAAAAACACATCATATTAATTTCAAAATTTCCCCTGCAGGTTTATTTTACACTATTTTCTCGTTAACTTTCGCATGTAGTTACATACTCTTAACAATATACTTCTACAGTTCCGCTCCCATCACATATATAACATCTAATATCCATATGTCTGACCAAATCCAGCTTCCTTCAGGTTTATTAGCAGTGGTTCCAATATTTCTTAATTACTACTATCGAAATGAAATTTGTATTTTTGTTTTGAACAAAATAGTTGAAGTGGACTGTGATTTATTGTATTTAAATCATTATTCGAAAACGTGCAGTAAATTATTTTCTTGTCTTATTTGTATGTACCTCATTACCATTATAACCCTTATAAAAGCGGCTTATATGGTTTTCTACAAGCCGTTTATTAGCTTGGCATTCCACATTCCAATATTCATCACTGGATGTTTTCTTCTGCAGTATGCATATGTCGCGAAACTTATTCTATTCCGATTCAAAGCCATTAATGATATCCTCAGAAATGAATTTTTATTGCAATCACCCGTGATACCTCGTACTTCACTGGCCAATGAATCCTTATTAAGATTACTCATTCTTCGTCGCCTCTATTCAACTTTGTATGAGCTTTCACAAGTGATCTCTGATTTCTTCTCATTGCCGATTGTCACATCTGTTGGTTTATTATTATATTCATTGTCTACTATCATTTATTGTATGGTTGCCTATGCGATTCGGGAGAAATTATCTGTATGGGCTTTTATACATTGTCTTTGTTGGGTGCTTGTTGACATTTTTCCTGTGTACGGTTTAACGAAATATGTAGGGGATGCTGTAACTGAGGTAAGCGATAACATGTTCCAGTAATTGTGATTTGAATAGAATAACATAGTAGATCCCGGAAAATTATCTCCAGGCCCGATTAGGCCTAAATTTTGCCTACGCTTGAATAGGTCTAATCAGACTGAAAAGACTAAACCTATAAGACTAAGCCTGAAAAACTTTGTCGGTTCAACGAAATGCTATCAATCTTACAAAGTATTCTATCAACCTCTTTTTTGAAAAATATTCTCTTGGACTAACAGAATATTTCTTTGAAGTAGAAGGGGATAGTCAAGATTTGATTGGACCTGTTGTAATTTAATCAGATCTGACCATGTTGGACCTGGTCTAATTTTGTCTGATCATTCTATAAGAATGGCAATTTCATCAGATCTGATCAAGTACACCGTGGAAAATCACAGTAATATACGATCAGTCCTGATCACTCTAATCAAATCTTAGATCTAATTAAGCCTGTATAGATCTAATCACATCTAAAATCAGAGCTGTTCCGGCTTAAAGTTCCCGGAAGGTTTTTTAAAATCAAATATTTAATAAAAAGCTGATTGAGAAGCATTGTATTCTGATTCTTGGAAGTTATCGTTATCCTCGAATAATATTTCTCCTTTTTTTTCTAGGCGAAGCGCACTGGGACTATCATCCAGAATATCATATTTCATATGGAAAATCGAAAGTATTTGCCACAGGTAACGAATTTCACTTCCCCGTTGAGATTTGATTAATATAAAATAGATTATACATCCAAAATGTCCAGTTGCAAGAATTTTCTTTCTACGTCATGCATGCTGATGTCGAATTCACTGCTCGTGGACTTTTCCCTTTAGATGGTTCGCTTCTCCACTCGGTAAGTTGATCAATAACATTTTTATAACTAAATCAATAAATAGTTTGGATCAAATATAAGTACGTAATGTTATTTTTAGATGTTGAGCGCTGTTACAACGTATTCAGTGTTATTAATTCAATTCGATTCTGACAATGGAAAGTCTGCAAACAACGCAACAATTAATGGTACTCAAATTTAATGATAAAACATCGTCAGAATTTGGACATTAATATTATTAAGAGTTTTATCATTAAAAACAATGCAAGGCAAATATATATCTTACATTTTACAGCAATGAAAGTGTAGTGCAATTCAACGCTTTTATGTATATCGTAGCAAAACGAAGTTATATGTTATCAAATTTGTATTTTCAATATTGCGATTATTTTGTGCAGCAATGTTTTTACTTTTGCTCTGTAATTAACTGCCCGCCAACATAATTTTATTTTTAAAATATCAATTATACTACAATATTTATTATATTACCATGATTGATCGAGAATTTATAACATTATACATTTGGTATAATTCGATTACATGTGTCTTTTAGTTGTATATTCATATGTTTGAATGAAAGAATGATAAGTTTATAATAAAAATTGTTGCAAAAGTACAATTCAAT
>JABFQM010001193.1:0-23594 GCA_022816865.1 Zelostemma sp. ZL-2020
TACGAAATGTCAAGAACGAATCAATCTGCGAGGGTTAATTTTTAAATAAAATCCTCCTTGGCAATGAATCAATACTTCGCGGCACATTTTATCCATCAACATATGACCTGAAAGCATCGAAAAAGACAAAACAACCTTCTTAAGAGCGCGTGGGATTCTGTAATTTTGTGCTAAACAATGATACGTGCCACTTTCGTAATTTCACGAGAGAGCAATTTTAAAGTGGCACTGCCATTTTTCCCTCATTTTTGCACGCTTTTCGTGGCTACCACGATGTATTAATCAAATAAAAGTATCACACGTTTTTTGCAAAGAATTTCACGAGCTACATTGTTTCGAAATATTTGTCTTTTCCGACTTTTCCCCAACTTTCGACATAAAAATATGGAATTGTGTCGAAAACGTGTTTTGAGATAGATGCTACATCCCGTGGAAGATCTGTGGAAACGAATGAAAGCAAACGCGCGAAATAAGCAAAGTTAATTTTCAAAACTTGAAATCCTGAACGGAAATTGTAATTGTTTGGGCATCTTTAACTTGTTGGAATTCCAGTGTCCTCGCGCTCCATATAACGTAAGCCCACAATGGAATCTGGGTTACCGGTACATATGGCCCTGATACGTCCGTTTAGCGAACTTTATACGAAAGTCTCGAAATCCCAAAGCTACATTTTCTCGTATTTATTGTTCCTCCTGAAGGGACTAGCATCTCTCCCACGGGAAATTCAACCAAGCGCTCTTCTATGTGCAATTTTCACGAGTTCTCAACAATATCGAAATCCACTGAAATGTTACTTTGATTATACAAAATCGTAACACTTCCAATTCTATGGAATCGCTAGACAAGTTGTTAATTTGCACCAAATTTTCATGTTAAGCATTGGCTAAATGAGATTCCTTCGAGCAACCTACAAATCTTCAACTGTCGAACCGTAACTTGTATTTTATAGCAAAATTGTTTTCGCAATTCTGTTACGAAATGAAACATGGTTCATTGAATCTTCCAATAAACAGAATTTCGATTTTGGAAATGAAAGGACGATTTCTTTAATAACGATGTCATTCCACGATAAAATAACTCTTGCTGGGTTAAACTGGCCAAGAGTCAAATGGTGCTCGATAAAAATTGCACCGAAATGAACTGTCCAAGAGATTAATCATCCGGAACCCAAACTCAATCTCGGCGCAGCATAAAGCTTTAGGGAAATTACTGAACGTGTGAAATTGGCTACTAAAAGGAAATTCCTGATATTGTTACACTTCCGGGTCATATTTTCATTTTTCAGTTGCTTTCTAGTTCATTTCAATTAGTATCAAATGTTTTGGAAGACAAAATGAAAAACGACGGTTCAAAATTAGGTTGGCCAATCAAACTTCTTGATTGAATCACATCGTATTAATCTAAAATGAATAATGAATAAAATACGATTTCGGGGGACAAGTCCAGGATCCAATCTGCAGCTTCAAGAAATTTGCATAAAAATGAAAGTAAGCGAAACGGGTCTTAAAAATTCCTGAAAATTCCTTTTACTATTATTCCCCTATAAATAAAATTTCGAATTTCACCGACTTTCAATTATTCGCCCTAAAATAACCGTGTTATTGGGAATTTGGCAACAGTCGAAAAGTAAATTTAGCGCGACTCTTAATCATTTTTGGGTTAACAAAATACATTTTCACAATGTTTTGCTCTTGCGTATCGTCTTCAAACTCTGTTCGACGCTGTAACGCAAGCACCGAATGTGCCGCGTTACAAGAGGAACGAGAATATCATTAAAATAATTATGTTTTCATCAAAATGAACTGACCTTTCGTAAGTTTGTCGACCGACTCGAAGCGACCCTCGACCTTATTACGTAAAGAATCCAAGTCGAATGGCGCAGCGAATCCATGATCCACGCTGCGGCTTTTGCTCCTAAGAAAAAAGAGGGAAATAACATTATTTCTCAAGGTGGATTATTCCCTGCAGGATAAAATAATCTTGGAGCCTGTCACGCGTAGTTATTATCTTTATCAACGGGAATTTTTCCAACAGTTCTCTGAGTTTATTCTAGTAAGAAATTCTCTAAACGAAAATATGAATCAATAGCGAAAATACGAAACGAAAAACTAGTATGTATGTGCGCTCTACAAAAATGTTCATTCCTACGTAATAAGTTTTTGCAAAAATATATTTAGAAGATATTGACATGCAATTTAAAATGCGAGACATGCCAATATTATCTTTTCAGTATCAGATCGATGAATATGAACTTTTTGTTCTTAAATCTGCTTGGAATAGCATAGCTAACATTAAACACGGATTTTTCATCGATTTGATTTTGAAGTGACGATATAATCTTGCTGTATGCAACATCAAACTCAAATTAAAAACAAGCAAATCCGAAATTACACACTTTCCTACTTACCAATCGTCGTGGGAATCCAATCCTCACTTTGAGTGATATCAAAAGATAATATTCATAGAAAAAACGCGATTGTGCTTACAAAATGCTTGATTGGAGAAAACAAAAATTTTTTCAAAGTACAGTTTTGCGGTTAAAGCGTTCCGAAATTGATAAAAATGTCCCCAATCAAACGAAAAAAGTATTTTCCGAGTAAAGTATTCTGAAGACGCTTCGGAGAGTCAAATTCAAAAAGTACGCCAGGGAGTTTTGTTGTATTTTGTTACAACAAGATCCATTGTACTTGGAAATTATGCAAACTTGAATCGTCCAATGTGTACTCATAATGCAAAACTAACTTCAGGATTACGTTTCATAACGATTTCAATTGTCTGTAATGGAAGCCAATGCTTGTATTTGACCTCTATGCTCGAACTTGGTTCAACTCCATAAAGTGGTATTAAATGTCCAACATATACAAAGTACGATTCACTGCCATTATGTCGTTGTCTCTCACGCAGAAGATAATTAAAGCTGCGCAATTCGCTGCTGCCGAAACAGCGCGAACTCCACATTTTGAAACGAGGCGAATCTTGAGTTTGACGCTCCGAAAGTCGCGTGACTTTGAAACAAATTTACAAACCTCAAAAAAGCAAAATGAAGATTTTCGGTTGATCTCGTGTGCGTCACATCTTGGGACATCCGACGGGACCTAAATTGGAAAAAGAAACGAAAAGAAAAAACGAGGTGAGATCACATGCTAGCGTACGTGCCAATAGCTTGTATAAAAAAGAAATGAACGTAAAACGAATGCTCATATAAAAACACAGTTGCAAAAATACATCGTAAAAAAGCGTTGAAATGCGGCTGCTGCATTCAAATTTTTTCCATTCTCTAAAAGCACGGTGTTGAATAACGTACTAAAATATTCATATTTTTAAAAAGTTCCCTTTAGAAATAAACTTCTTTTTCTGCGTTTCGTGTACTTTAATTGAAGGAATTCCATTAATAAAACGCTACGAAATCGTCACGTATATTTTGAATAAATGTCGCTTTCGAAAGCGTAATTTGTAGAACAAGAGGGCACTTATTTTCTTACAATGAAGTGCAATTGTATATGCAGATGAAGTAAACACTGAAGCGGCGGAGCATAAAACTTTGGCACTATCGGTCGTGCTCCGCGCCAAAAGTGTGCGGTTCTTCTATTATTTTTCAAAGACGTCTCGTGTTACGCGGAATATCTTTTTTGAAAGCGGCGTTTTCATTATTTGAAAACGCCGCGAGTTGTTTCTCATCTCTCCGCGGTACTTGATAAATGCAAAAATGTGCACGGCAAAATATATTTAACGCGAACGAGCGCGGAGTGTGTAAAAATACATACGTGGCAAATTTATTGTAATGTCCCCGACATTGTTTGCCGCTGAGAAAAATTGGCGCCGTGTTACACAAAATGCATTTGCGATGAAATCACTATTTCAAATTTTCAAACGTTGAAGCACTTTCTATTCGCTCCAAAGCGACGATGCTAATCGAAGTTACATCATTTCAGTAACAAATTCAAAAGATATTTACGAATCGAAAACAGAGTAAAATTGGCATTTTGCCGACAATTCGTTGGCGATGAGTATATTTCATTTCAGCGGTAATCCGCGACGCGCTGTCTAATCTAATGATTTTGTTGCTTAACAAATTTTGCCAACTACAAAAATATCGTTTCTATTTGAAAGTTTATATAAACAAGCGCAATTTTTATGCTAGTTTTTTTCCAATCGAATTCACTTTAAAAACACGTTTCAGGCGTGAAAAAATTGCATGAAAGCGACAGGCTTTCAAGTTTTGTGTACCGAACGAAAATCAAGTATATCGATTAAACCGAATGAAAGCGTGGCGGAAAATCTCCATTTTGCACGATTCAGATATTTTTTCCTATGATGCGTACGAATCAAATAACGGTCAAATGGGCCAGCGAAGGGGCAATCAAAATAAAATGAATCTGCAAATCGATGTACGCCAACTGGTCTGCTTTTATACGCTTGACGAATTAAGTTTCACTGCAAATAACGCTTGGCGGCGCGGAATTTATTATCGCATTTGAAACATTGAAAAAAAAGGATGAAAGTGAATAGAGCGCAGCAAATATTGTTTATTAAGTTCAAAGTTCAAATTATTTTTATGAAAAGTATAGCATTCCCTCGTTTTTATTTCACAAGAAATGAGTTGCGGTTCAAATCGTTGATTCGCGATTCAGTGTTGCAAATTTAATCCCTAAAAATCGGTATATGCATTTTTGGTTTTCTTCACGAAGAAACATTTTCAAAATAGCAGTGAAAATTATGAAAGCCCGGAATAATTTTCGGCAATTAACAGCATCTGTGCCGAGTTTCTATATTGAATAGAAATAAATAACGATGAGCTTTTCGACTCGCGCGCCGTAAATGTCGGCGGCAAGTGGTTTAACCCATTTATGGTCAGCCAAGGAGAGCATCCCTCCTGACCCAATATTCAGAACTGCAGTTGCTGAAATCTTGATCAACCCACGTACAATTTGCTCCAGCAAATTCTTCATTTCAGTTTAGCAAACTTTTTATCGCGCAAAATTCCATTCGATTTTTCTGGGTAGATACATTTGAGGGTCCGGACGCTCGAAAAAAGGGTCTATGTGTTGTTTAACGAGTAGAATTTTGGAGTAAATTAAAATTCGGTAAAAGTAATAAACAAAAAATTTAACGTTATAAAGAACGTAAATATAAATATTTTTTGCAATTTTTCGTTTTCATTCTTATTTTTCGAGATAATAATAAAAAACTAAAAAATATTTTCAGCGGAAATCGATGTTTTTTAAAACTTGAATCAAAAAATAAATCGAGGGAAATTTGAGAAAAAGTTTTTTTGTAAAATACAAGATCAAGATAGTGAAAATTGCAAGAACTGCAGACAGTTTAGTAAAAATCACTTTTGCGCGTTCAAAGCAGCGGATGAGTGCTCAACGAACTATATTTGTAATGGTTTTAAAATGTTTATTAACAATAAATAACATTATAATGTTTACAAATATTCCCAGATGAGTAAAAGAGAAAAACAAATGCCAAAAAAAAGCAATCGATAGAACAAAATGAAATTGATTCATAGCTGAATTCTCGATTGAAAAATTTGGTTATTTTTCTTTATAATGTTTAAGAAAAAGAATATTCGATCATTCATAGCCAAATGATAAATTGTATGACAGCAGCAATCTGAATAAAACGAGACTGATTCATTGATATTAAAAAATTCGTAATATGAATCGATTAAAAAAATATCATTTGTCATACTTCGATCTCCCCTCTTATGTTTCATATTTTCACTTTACGTTAGATCCCTTTCGAATTGCCAACTTCTTTTCGCGTTCAATACTTTCAATGGCCAATTTCTTCCAGTCCTTCAAAAACTAAAAAATATAATTCATAAAATGAAACAAAAAACGTATCTCTCGACCTATGGTACTCTTCCCTAATTATTTCGGAATAAAAATACGAATTGACTGAACGCAATATTAGTTTTAACGAGGAGAAATATGGTGCGAGCGGCTCATTTTTGATTGGACAATTTCTGCAACAATGATCCTGCCATTAGCACCTCGTTACGTTCATCAGCAAGCTTCCGACGAGCACTAACAATTCAAAAGAAATTTCGACACTGCCGCAGCCTGAGCAAAAGAAAATTCCAAGGAACTCAAATCCATTTTTCGCAATTTTCAAGTTTATTTATCTTCCGTAAAACACGGCGTTCCGCTGTACTTCAAGTCTCGACTCTTGATAAAGTTTTTCCTCCAAATTTTCTAATCTTTCATCCAA
Organism: Zelostemma sp. ZL-2020; assembly: GCA_022816865.1. NCBI lineage: Eukaryota > Metazoa > Arthropoda > Insecta > Hymenoptera > Platygastridae > Zelostemma > Zelostemma sp. ZL-2020. Next base: position 6,217 of record JABFQM010001193.1, read on the forward strand.
AGTTACCACGGAAGTGGAACGTTATCCCGTGGCTTGAACAAAGGAAGCAAAGTAAGAGGATCGTTTCTGGTGCTCTCGCTAACGAGCCACGAAGGGTCATTCGATCGAAGGCCGTTGGTATTCTCGTAGCGGCGGAGAGTTGCGTCTTGTTTCCCACTAACAATCCATCTGCTACACTGATCAGGTTTACAGCAAACACTCTCCATTTCTCTCCTTTAATTACATCTACCCAAGACACATCTAAATGCAATTTTCTCCGTTAATGCATAATTAATTCGTTTCCCATTTCATGTTAAATTCATCCCTGACCTGCATTCTTCCTCCTTAAATTTCTTCAATTTTACTCAAACACATCTACTTCAATTTTTAGGTCATACAACATTTCACTGTGCGGTCATGAGTACCAAGTTATTAAAAAATGTATCAGCAAAGAAGCTTGCCTCAGAAAGTTATTAAAAATGCGCTTCGGGAAAAGAAATGAATTTCTTTCCGTTTCATACTACTAATTAATTATTTGCTCGTAAAACAATTTTCAATTTGTGGTATCTGATTCCAGCGAGTCGTTGTGAATTCAATAACGAACGAACGAGTGGTCAAAAGCTAAAATCGATTACAGAATAGAACATTATTTTCCGAAAAACTTTATCCCTGATTGAGTTAAACAAATTTCTTTCATAAATTACAGCTAATATGAACCCTTATTTTAAAAATAATTGCATGCATTAAACACCTAGTGAAGAGATGATTCGCAGAAGAAAAATGTGTTTAATCCACGAAGTCCGATAGATTGAAGACGATTATTTCGTCACGTGAAGAATACACACAGCCGCGTCTGAACATGACTACGTAACACAACAAATTATTGAATGTATGTATGTGGATCACGCAACGTCAATGATACGAGTTAACGGAATCTTCGTCTGGCATTTATGTAGTCTATCTGTTTTAAAACGATCACGAGTGACCTTAATAATAACAATGGTGACACGATTAAATAATTTTATCAAACGATATTCGTCAAGAGGTCAAACGCCAACGTTTTCCAAAGGAAATAAATAAGTTGACGCGGAGAAAGCAAGAAACGAATTATCATCATTTTAGAGTGGGCCGAATAGGGTTCGATTTTTTACGTTCGTGGTTACGTAACACGGTACAAGGTCGATAAGGCGTCTCAAATTGTATTAGGATTTCGAGCCTTTTTAATCAAGTACACAAAGGCCATTGTAAAAGCGCTGGCATTATTCACTGATTAGAATTCAAATGAACAGCTATGTTTGATGGTAAACAAATTCGTGGAGCCTTGGAAAAATCGCTACTCATCCAAATTAGGTACCTCACTTCCGGCAATGTTTTCTACCGTCGTCGTACATTTTAAGACGGATATTCGCTTTGGTTTCATCTTGCATTCCTTCTTTGCTCATAAATTATTCACGGCACGAATAATTTACAAACGTAATTGAAAAAATTCTTTTTCCTATTTGAAGAAATCCATTTTGTCACACTTAGGAGAACAAATCCAATAGAAGAAACGAGAAACTAACGAAACCTTCAATTCTGCATCGTTTATCGCTACGACAAATGGGGGAGAATTGCGCTTTCAGATCGTTCCAATGAGGAGAAAATTTTCAATGAGTTTCTGAATTATGGCTTGCTGACGCGAAAGCTCTGAAATTTCCAGTTCTTCAAGGCAACGAGGTGAAAGAGAGGAGCGAAAAACAAACAGAAGAAACGGCCTTGTCGCGAATCACAAGCAAAAAATGGAGATCCAGAATGGAAACAGTGTCTAACGTTTAATAATCACTTAATTAGACATTCAGATGCAACGGGGTTATTATCATCCTATCAGCTTATTAGCTCTCACGGATCGGCGGTTTTTCTGTTAGACCATCATTTAAAGCGTCTCACTTTGAGAAATAAATTGCAGACCGACGATCAATTAATATTATTACGAAATGCTTGATAATGAAAAATAGCGTTTTATCCCTCCAAGCACTTTTTTTTAGAAAAAACGTCTCACGCTTTGAATGAATAAATATTCATTTTAATTGGACTTAACGAGAGCGGTTCAAAACAAGTATAAAAATGTTTCGACAACATATTTTTACGAACCGAGAGAAAGATAAATCAGACCCCAACTTCGCCGATGGAAAAATTCGTGGAAAAATCAGTAGGTTTCAATGTCATGTTACGTGAATTCAACGCGCGCGATCATTAGACTTTCAATCGCCAGCCAATCACTTGCGAAAAACGTTACCTACGCAATGATTCACATTGATGTCCGAATTTCGGCGACGTTCGCGCGCGATTTTTTTGCTTCTCGCAAGAGAGAGATTGGACGTTATAAATCGTCTCTCTTAAACTTTTACAAAAGAGTTCAAGGCAACTCCGCAAATGACCACAAAGCCGGTGAAGAAAATTTGAACAGAGCTCTCAGCGAATGAGCAAAAAAGCATGACATGCCGAAATCTAATTTGAAAAATGAAGTGAGTCTGAGAGGCGAGAGAAATTAATTCAGCCATCTTTGCGACAATCCCATTCGGCCTTTCGAACTGAGTTACCTTGAATTTGTAATGCGTATTTTTAGTCCACTTCATTTATCAGGTATTCGCCCGGGAGTACTCTGCGTGTACCGGAATCGAGAAAAATGCACTTTCTCATTTGCATCGGACAAGTAAATTCGTTTTTCTCGGAACGGAATTGACGATTTTATTCAACTCGAAGAACGAAGTTTAAAAAAAATACGACGAGAAACGAGGAACGCGGACGATGTAGAATTAATCAAATCTTCGTCGTCCGCTCTGGCGATTTTCGCGACGTACTACCTCGACCTTAACCACGCCTTGGCTCGCTGGATTATCATATCCCCCGGCAATTACGTTCGGGTAAACAGCAGTAGCGAGTCTCGTGAAATCGAGATACACGAACACGCGGCCGATGGCACGTGACCACTCACGCGGTCTGACCGTGTCAATAACGGTGAGATCGTACCGATATCAGTGACCTGAGATCTCTTCGACAGCCACGCCTGCAGCTGTCTCCCAATACAGAAGTACAGAAACTAAACAGAGCGTAACGTTGCGGTCCACCTTGACGATCCAAACGCTTCCCAAGCCTTTTATATTTACGTTTTATAAACTAATGAATAAGCGAACACGTGCCTGCATCGAACGTTTTCCAGCGTTCGCCGAACGTTGGAAGCAGTAATTTTACTTTCGACGGAGAAAAAATCTGACGAAATGTTTTTGAGAATTTGAACAGAAAAAAGTGCGTTGTGCAAGAAAGTCGCTAAGATGCGTTGAATACCAACTCAATTGCCAAAAACCATAACATACATATTTTTTGGCTGTTGAAAATAAAAGATTGAAATTTTTTTCTTCCGGAATAACGAAACTAAAATTGGTTTTGAAATAACGTGTTTTTATTTATTGAGGAAACAGAATTGGTATGAAAAATGGAATGAAATTATTTCATTCACAGAAATTAATTAAGAATAAACACCGGAAAAGAAACGATTCAGGCAAACGTTTCATAATTTATTTACCAATTCAGTTAACGTGCTTTCGTATAAAGTCTGAATTAAACTTCCTTCTATTATTCCAAAATATTTTATCAATTAATGAATTTTTGTAAATTCGACGTTTGATTTTTGTAAAATTAGTTTTATCTGTAAAAATCGTCATTTTCCGAACTTTGGCCAAAACGTTATTGTATAAAAACTAAAAAATCTATACATTTTATTTGCGTAATGTATATTCAAAACGATAAATTCATAAAGTTGCAAATTCTGTTGCTGACAACGTAATTTGAGTGAATTTCAAACATATTTCGAAATTTGCAATACGGTTTTCTTAAACAAATGTCTAACTATTCATCAATCTTTCTAAAATTACACTGCAAATAGAAAAATTAACATTCAAATTCAAACGTCTATCTTTGTTTCTTATTACGTTGTTCGAAATTTTGTGAACATGAAAGGAATAAATAACTGATGAGGAAACATTTATTTTTGAAAATGATTAAACAGCAGTTAAGATTCTAAAACGAAAAACTAGTGCAACACGGAACTTTAATCGAAACTTTATACATCTGTTATCAACAATTATTTCTGACGAACAATTTGTCCTCAAAACCAGCATCGCTTTTTAAACTGTGTATTCAAGACTTTCGAATTCTGATCCTTAATTAATCATTTTTCGTTCCTATTTAATTTTTTTTAATCGCCAGAACTCTCGTTTAAATAACGCAGGAACTCTAGAACTCTTTGAAACTATCGAAACACGCCTCCAGAACTCTTTTTCCCGAAAAAAGTGGTGCAGCGTGAAGTTGACACCCAAAAATCGAGGTTTCATATCCCCGGATAGGTCACAGAACTCTTTTGATTTTGTGTTTAGAAACAGGTTTTTCGACAAAAGTGGTGCCAACTTCACAGCAGTCAAAATAGCAATTTCTTATTTGGAAAATATGACGATGTTAATCACAAATATTGGGTGCCAACGCGGGAACATAAGTTTCTTGTTGAGGTTCCAAGTATCTCAAAACTTGAATGAAAACTTCCAACTACAACTTCATAGAATGAAAAACTTTTCATCAAATTCCCGTGGAGTTTTGACACGATAAAGTTCCTCTGAAGAATCTAAACGAATCGTCACATACGGTCCTCGCTCAGATTATTTTTATGGGTAAATAAGCCCCGATAAATTTCTACAGGAACATTTTCATCCGTAACGAGAAAACACGTGTCAGAGAAACTCTCTAAAACATCGTTGAACGAGTGTCTCAACGATTCCAGTAGCGCAATTGTAAAACAATTTTTTCTCAGCAACACAATAGTTTTCCGGGGCTGATGAAGGTTAGACATTATCTCGAGGAACTCTATATGTTTTGAGCACGGAATTAGTGAGATTAGTTAACTGCTGAGGAAGGTCTATTACGAGATAAAAACAAAACGCCGCGTTCCACGTGGCGATTCGTAGTTTGCAATAAATCATTCGCTCTCGAGCCAGCTCCACGTTAATAATAGATCCTCGCGAATGTCAAAAATACTAATCATAATTGCGACGATTCATTGTGAAACGAAGCCGACCGGTTCGAGAGTAAATACAAGATACAAACGCGCGTTTTGTTTTACGACTGGAATCGAAACTGACATCCTCGCGGCCACTTCGGTGCCAGATTGATCACGCTACGTCGCATGTCAACTGCACGTCGGGCTCGTATTATATCCTAGTTTCACAATTTCCTGTTATTTTTGTACGTACTTCAATGGAAAATCGTCCCAAAACGTTCGATTTAACCGCCGTCACGTTTCGCTCGAACTCCATTTCCAGCGCTTATTCTCGAAATTCTTTCATTTTCTGCACCATTGAAAATGTGTCCACTTCTCCGAGTACTAAGAGAATTAATTTCGAAATAGATTGAATAGCCCGGATAAGAAAACTTTTCATTTTGGTCAACCTTTCAACATGAACCAAAAGCTCATTCTTCTTTTCTGGTTTCGACGCGCGAAAAGTCATGCAGTTTTTTCTAGTTTAATCTCAATGAAAATTGCTTTTTTTAATGAGAAAATATAGTGTCATAATGCGCGTGATGATTGCGAATTACAAGCATACGTGCGATTGCACCTTTCCTGCCGGTGTTTGATAATAAATTACCTAATCGCGTCTTATGTAATTCTTTCATTTCTCCTGCCTCGAGTTTCACGCGTTATTTGCCCGTGCATTTCGCAGCATCTGTTGTCGAGGCCTAATACCTGACGCATAGTTTGCATATTAATACGCGTGTAAGCATTTAGCAGAGCGTTCGACTGCACAGAACGTCTATTATGTCGATAATATTCGACACGTGTAAAGATGCTTCTCTATAACTCGATCGATTCCGAATATATCCATTACGAGAGTTCTGAATATTTCAATCATCCAATAATTTTATTAGATGCAAAGATCCGGGACGTTTTGCAACATCCAATTTTTTATTTCGCTGACAGCGGAAATTCCGACAGAGCATTACAATCAATTGTTTTATAGGAAGCGTTGATGACAAAATAAAAAGAAATCAGGCTTCCGTGTTCTTCTTCACTCTCTTTATCGAGAGTGGAAAGACCCACTATAATCAGTCATTAAATTTCAATCTGGAAGATTTAAAGTGCGGTCATCGTGTTTACATTGATAGAAGAAGATAACAATGTTGGAAAAATTCCTCCATTAATACTTTTATTCACTAATCACTGACATTTCTTTTATAGTTAGACCATATCAGTAAAATAGTAGATTGTAGACTGATTGTACAATAGATTAAAGTGCAACCGGCTTCCGATCTGTTTGGCCATGTGCTGCTTTTGTTGACTCGTCAAAGAGATCATGCCCCGAGTCGAAATTTAAGCCCTACTATGACGCTCAGGATGCACTACTTCAACCGACTTTCAAGCTATTCAAGCCTACGAGCCCCTGCATTCAATCTTCAACTTCTCCGGAATCGACACTAGCCTCTCTTTTGACTCCGCTGACACTACATTGAATTTGAAAATTTTTAATGTTCAAATATGATTTCTAAAATTACAAAAATTCTTCTTCAAAATTGTCTGTAAATTTTCGTGTAGGGTAAGTTTGTAAATGCAGACCTTACTTTGACGCACCTCGTGGTAAACAAATGAAATTTATTCACTTTTAGCGTCAAAGTAGGGTCTAGATTTAGACTCGAAGAAGCCTCGCTATATTCAAAACTTTTTTGTGTCAGTTATCATCATTATTAATGAATGTATTATGAAAAAGAAACGATTTCAAACATTGCGAGTCATCTCTTTGTGCTTGAATGTGGAATTAATTTCATTACAAGTGGAACCTCGATGAAATGTGATTTAAATGCCGGCTCTTTTTATGCGAGAGATAAACGTCCGTCGCAGCCGGTTCAATGGAATCGCATTAAAATTTAACGCTCGACATTCTCCTCGCGAGGTACAGCGTTTTATTTATTTCCCGTTGAACGACATAATGTCCTGTAATCAAACGTACGCGAAGCTGATTTTCGACATTCTCTCGAGAATTAAGACGGAATGCCATGGTTCTTAACCTCGCGAAACGGTCTCGTCGAAACTCGTTCGTGAAATAATTTCACCGGGAAAAGGTAACATCAGGTACTTATTTCGTAGTGCGTCATCAACCTGTAAACGCCTGCGTCACATGGGACGCAGGAGTCCCCCGTTTAATGCATAAATTATTTCAAAATTGTTGGTATTTCTCTTTATCCTTCTCGGTAAACTAAAACTCATGACGAAACGTGAACGGTGGAGGTTCTCCGGAATAACCGGTTCTTTCCGTCGAATGCCTCCTCGATTTCGCGTGCCACCTCGTACACCAAAGACGCAAAATCTCCGGAGCGATTTTTCTATATTTTTCACCTACCGAAAATTACTGCGCTAAATCGCTCGAGTCTACGCGGCAATTTCAAGTGGTCGGTAACTGGTGGCACAACGAAAGTATTGTACGAAAATAAAACGTGATAACAAGAGCGATAAGAATGGAAGGCGATAACATCCATGAAAGTGATACACGTGTTTTGTATGAGTTAATAAAACGTTGCGCCTGAGGAAAATATAAATCTCGCGAATACACGTGTTCGCAGTGAAAACAGCGCACATGTTTTGCCCAAATATGATTAAGAGAATAATGAAAAGTAATGAAAAGCACTTTTTGGTCGGTATGCAAAAATTCGAGTTTCAATCACGTAGGAACTCAATTGTGCACAATTTTTTACGTAATTTATAATTTTTTACAGTCTGTTTACAAAAAACAAGATGTAATCATCGACAACTTTAACTGACGATTACGCGATTAATTATCGTCAATGGCAGATAGAAGGCATCAGGGATAAAATCGATCAAAACTATTTAATGGATACAAAAAATGACTTAATCAGCATTAATTAATGGAGCCGGACAATAAAGTTGGCGTCGTATTTACGAATCGAAGGAGTCGAAAAAATACCGTATTGACATTATTAGGTTAAAAAACAAATTCTATTTCCAGCCTGAAAACTTTTAAGTCCGTCCCAAAAGCCGCGATTAACGATAGATAATTTCCCGCTGTTGACCATATTTTAATAAAGGAAATCTTGATAACAAACAAAATTTGAACGTAGTTTCTTCCAAAGTCGAAAACAATCAAATTTCGAAGAATAATGTTATCTCATTAAGAATAGGCATCATTTACGATTACGTCGATCAATTAAGAGTCAAATTTCCGATTATCCATATCGTGATCGTCCCACATAAAAACTCAACAAAGAAATTGATAATTTTAAAACAAGTTTGGGAAGAATTACCTTCCACCCAAGTCGAAAACGTTCCACCAGGAAGGTCGTTTCTGCCTCGCCATATAAATTCCTTCGGAAACGTCACCTCCTTCCGAAGAATCTCCAGCGCCTCCTTTTCTCCGCTTCCGATCATTCTTCGACGGTTTCGCGAGGGGATGCCACGACTTCCTCCTGCCTTTTTTCTGCACTTCTTCCAAAACGGAGTCCTTAAAATTCCCGGTTTCGGTATCGCAATGCTCCTCCAAGACGTCGTTTGACACGTAAAACACGGAGCCTCTCCTCGAGCTATCGCTGCTTCTTCTCTTTTCTTTGTTCTTCTTTTCCGAGTCTTTGGTATTTTCTTTATTCTCGATGACGCTTGATCGTCTTGCGCGCTGGAACAAACTGTCCCGCCTGGCTTTCAAGTCGTCCAGGACGCTGTATCTTCGCTGCATTTTATCTTTCAGAATAACAATAGGCTCCATTTTCGTGCCCTCTTCGTGAAGGCGCTCGACGAGGGAAGGTATCGAGTTCGTCGATGCGAACTTCGTCGCTGGTTGACAGCCATTGCTGTGCGTTTCGGTAATGTACATCGTGCTTTCCATACTAGGCTTAATCGGTCGTGGAAATTCGAAGCTTTTGCGCCAAAAGGTTCACTTCCGTCGCTCAAACGCCATGCTCTGATTCTTTTTTTTTTCGTTTTTTTTTTCACGCTAGAAGCAAAATGTTTATTTTTAAATACCTCGCTCTTTGAGCTTTGGCAGGCTGGCGGTTTGATTTTATAACCTTTGGAGATACGATTTTTCGGTTTGTTCAATTGCGGACGAAATAAATCACGAACGCGCAAGTTAAGTAATAATTATGTCAATATTGTACTCAAATGAATGTTCATGCATAATGCAGGGATAATAAAATTGATAAAAGATGTGAGAATACATTATCGCGTTTAATGGCGATCATACATTTTCATTCTAGACGAAATCTATGAATTAGAATACGGGAATGAATCCATACAATAAATCTTTCTCAATTGATGCAACATAATTTACGCGTCGTACAAATAAAAGAGAGAAATGTTATTTGTCGAAGGAACAAAGATTTTATTGACAAAAAATTGCTTCAACAAAATTTCGTCTCCGATAAAATTTTTGTGCGATTACCAAAATTCTCCCAGGATAAAATTATTTCGAAATGAAATCCGAGAAGAATTTAAGGAGGAATCGAAAAACCAAACCACCAAAATTGCCGCCACGGATAATTCCGCGTACATTTTCGACCCGCCAGCGCCCGCGAATCGTAACCCAGAGACACGAGCCAAGAAACCAAATCCCGGATCGAAACCCTTTGCAATTACCTCAGCCTGGCGTCGATTTACTATCTGTATTCGTGGCACCGTGGCACGTCCGACATTGCGGTGAAAGCAGCGGCGGTAACAGCGCCGTGCCGGCAAGGTTCCGCGCGTTCGACGACCGTCTTTTCACTCGTCGCGCGAATCGGACTTTGCCAATGTAGCAACTCGTGTCACGAGCACCTCCAGGAAGTCGGTCGTTCGACTTCGAAATTCACAAAATCCGTGGGCTGGAAGGTTCTTGACCTTGAACGAGATCGCAGCTTACCCGAGAATCGGCACCTTACACTCGCCGATTGCTAATTTTAGCGCATTCCGAGGACCGCACGCGTGACCAGGAGCGAAAGGATCCGACTTTTACGCACTCTCGCACACTCTTCTTGCACTTTCAAAGCTGATTTCTCAATAGAGAACACTGGAGAACACTCGAGGTGCAATTCGGAAGCATTGACACTCGAGGAAATCGATGCTTTCACTATCCTCGTTTCCCTTCCGGTTTTTCTTTTGGGAATTCGCGCTGTCGATGATTGACACGTTCAAAGAGCGAACACTGGGTGTCGTCTCGTGCGTGGAGTATGAAATACAGCACTACTAAGCGAGAGCAAGCGAGCTCGCTTGTATTTATACAGAGAGCAGCGACGGTCTCTCTGCTTCTCCCTCTCTCTCTCCTATCACTCTTTCTCTGTCACTGCACCGTAAGCGGCCGCATCCCCCACCCAGATATATCTGTGCAGCGCACTTTTTAACCGCCGCGGCTCTGTGGAATCTGCAAGCCGGCCGATATACGCAACGTTGCCAACTTTCAGAAATCGGCACTTCTTTTTCCGTGTAGATGAAGAGATTTGTCAATTTTCCTACCTCGCGTTACGAGTAAATGAAGAAGTTGGAGTGATTGCTTCGAGGTTTCGAGTTTACGAGCACTGAAAATTAATTTCGACAAGCAGTAAATTGCCCAGGAAGCAACAATGTTCGACGGATTGTTTGGACATTTATGTAAGATGACTGCGCAATAAGTAAGGAAGTAGCGAAAATCACGAAATCGTATGTACGAGATTAGAGACGAGCGATGCTTCCAACGATAATTTTGAAAACGTGCAAGGTTCGAAAATTGCTACGAGCAAATTGCCAAGTTTTGATCAATCGATTTTTTTGATCGACAATTTTATAAATTATTTTAATGTCTAAGTGGGGTGTAATTGAGCTTGACGAAAATTATAAATTGAAGAGCGTCAAGATATTTAAAAATGTAAACCATGCATTATAGAAGATTCAAATCTAAACTGCATAATTAGCTTGATTATTATACAAAAAAGGAAAGTCGGAATCGATTGAATGGCGCTCACGTAAATCAATTTTTATCACCCAAAATCCTTGTTTTCACAATGAAATATTTATTTTCCTGTTTGATCAAGTCAACTTTCTTAATTGCTTTTTATGACGCGTGTAATGTTGCTAAATATTTCCGATAAAAATTCCACAATTTATTTCTCTTGTTGTTGCTTTAGAAAAAAATGTTATCGTTCGCGAAAACATTCCAGAAAGAAAATAATATCGAATCTTTGTGATTCATTCGATGTTTTAAAAGAAACAAACTTTGTTTAGCTGTTGATTATCATTTACCGAGACTCTCCCAAACACGCGAGATTCTCTCGGATGAAGTCTTTGTGATCCCAGAGTCCTTCGTCGCACTTAACCACAATGCTATCGCCAGATTTAATAGAGTATGCGAGTAGCAATAGTAACAATGCTCATAAATTCACTCTGTGAATCAGCGAGTCCAATGGACGAATCTACGCCGCACTACACTTCGAAATTGCGGTATGCCACAAAACCCCCTTTCCAGGCCTTGTTTCGAAATATTCTCAAGTGGGCATTTAACTCAATTACTCAGTCTTCAAATCCATACTTCCGTTCCCACACAAAAAATAAGCGGAATGTGTTTGAAATTTTACTCAAAGAATGGCATAATTCATGGCAATTTTTTTCTTGCATCGAAGGCCGAAACAGCATTTACATTTGCTCTCTTTGAAATTCTGATGGAAAAAAAGATAAACTTTTCTCAATGCTCGATGGAATAATGTTCTCAACAAATTAGCAGGATAAAAATAGTATTTTTATTGTGAAATTGAAAGAATATTTCCTTTGATTGTTCAATGCGAGTCAACCAATTATTCCAACTGATCAATAAAATTATTATCCTTGTTGATGCGGCAGATTTCTTTCAATAATATCTCATCGCGCATACCACGACACACGAAGAGGCCTGAGTTTCAGAACGACTGCACGCGCCGTGCCTTTTGACCGGTAACGTGGTTAGAATTAATTGGCGGAATCAAATTAGGGACGTTCGTATTTTTATCCTCGGCAAATGCCCTAATTGGCCGGTCACGAATTGACAAATTGTTTTCATCGCTTTTGCAAGTCCATGTCTCGTTAGTGACCTTCGCAATGAGCATCACTTTAACTTGCTTAGGCTTTTCCTAATTCGCGTTTCGTTTTATCGAACAAATTGCCAACGGAATAATTCCCCGCGACGAATTAAAACTTGAATCTTGATATCGGCAAAAGGGCAATTGCAATAATTTTCGCGAAATTGCCTCACTTATCGGCAATGATTGTTCAGACTCAAAGCTCGGCTCGATCTACTTTTGCGACGTTTCAAGTACTTTACCAGGTTCTGAATCCACGTAAAATGTTTGCGTTCGTTAGTTCATTTCAAGACTCCGTAGATAACAACTACTATTGCAACAGAAATTAGTAGTAGTTGAATGATAACGTGTACGACTCGGCCCTGATGTATAATTCTGACATTTCCAGATCAAGAATTTTCCAGCAGATTTGGTTTTATAAATAACTGTTCTCGAAGCGCGCCTTCAAGAAGTATAATCATCCACGTTTCATCAAGCATTTGATATCTCACAAACTTCACGAATTAGTTTATAAATATTCGGTTGAATATCTCGAGAATATCTCTATTTGAGATCATGTGTTTTGAGGTGTGAAAAAACATGTTTTTTCCATTCCAAGTTACGTAATTGTTTATAAACATTTTAGAATAAACGCTATTATCAAAATATCGGTACTCAAATAATACTGGTCGGTAAAAGTAGCGTACGGAACGTCATTCGAAGCGGAAGTATAGACGATATTTGATGCCAGTGGCAACGCGCGTTGCACGTTGCAATCGTAAACCTGTTCGTCGCTACGTGATGTCTATGATAAAGCACGTTGTTGATAAAAAAAGACTTGGAAACATCTACACCGATGGAGACTAACGCTTCGATGCGCAGTTATTTCGTAACAATGCTCTTCATTAAATGGTGCCGCGTTTCAAACATTTCGCACTGAAAAAATATACCCCCAGTCTAAACATTCGAGTGGAAAAACATGTGAATTCCTTATTGCGATTTACAAATTTTTATATCACGAGTGAAAATAAAAATCTTTGCTGATAAAATCGATTCATTAAATCATCGTCTCGTGCAGAACTTGACGTATCAGCCTTATCTGGTCGCGCGATTTACGAGATCAATGAAACACGCGTGAATCAAATGAAGCGTTAGTCTCGGAAAGATTTTCATTTTAGCGATTCCAACGAATCGCTATTTACTCCGATAAACTCAACTGCGGAAAATCATAAAAAGATATCGACGATTGCAAGGTTAGTTACAGAATGGCGAAATTTCTAAATTCTGATTTGCAATTGTAGTGGTTAATAATCAGCGACATTTTTTAAACCCGCCGCGTGTTCTTTTCGACGTGAACAAAATTATGGTAACGATACACCGATGCGAGCATCTCGAGAGAAGGAAGTTTTGGGAGATTCTATCTTGTTGATGAACTCGGTGACCTTGATGATCTCATTCGAGTTACTCGCGGGTGGATCCTAAATAAACAAAACTTTCTATGGGTTTTGCATGTTTTCTATATCGCAAACCAATTGCGGAGCAATAAATATCATCGGGGAAATGTATAAAAAAAATTCTACACAAGTTTGCTGATAAGATAACATTTGCCCTTGGCAAGTACCGAGATATAATTCGAGCTTTGAATGAACGACCAGATACAAAGTGAAAAATTCCATTTGGTATAAATGAAAAAAAAAAAAAAAACTTGGAGTCATAACTCGTTGTAAAAATAATATTTAATCCCGGGGCACGGCTATGTTATGGAATTTGCAAGGAAGAGAAAGTTCAAGAGTTGAAAAAACCAGTCTCAATCCAATAATAATAAAACGGCCAGATTATGCGCAATAACACGAAAGGCGGAATTTACGAAGCTCAAAAATCTACTAATTCTTATTCAGAATCGTATTCGCGTGTGATTAAATATTGGGATACATAATTTATCGTAAAAAAAAAATATTTTGATTATAATCCACCAGTAATACTCACCATTTCATAAATTTTACTCGATGCATAATAACTATACATTTTTTTTTTTCATCCGTAAACAAATGCATTAAAGAAGATTGCAAAATTAGTTTTTTTGGAGTGTCCGAACATCTCGAATTTATTTTGAATGAAAAAAATGAACATATTTGCTCGAAACAATATTGTAAAGCGCAAATTAATTAATTGCAGTTGGCATTAGTAAGTACTCTTCGACGCCATTTGTTCGCTCGACAAATCGACGTCTTAATCGTCATCGGGCCGAGTCGACATTGCTGGCATGAGCATTAATGTAGGATGCTGTCCCACTTTATTATTCTAATCACGAACACGGTCCGATTCGATATTCCGATCATAGCTCGCGCAGGAAGAATCGCAAGCGAGTGCCGCACGAATGTCCACTACTCGATGCGCGCCTAAATATGCACTCCTCGACGTGTAGTAAATCGGGTCCATTTTCAAGAATGCGGTTCGATATTCCCTTTGTCCATCAACTTTTTTTTCCGTTTTACAATATTTTAAATATTCGAAAGGCGCGACGACAAATTGCGTTTCGCGAGTTTTCGTCGTTTCGCGAACCTTCGAGAGACTTGAGGTCAAGAATAATGCGTTTCATTATATCATTACCGGATTCACGGCAAGATAAATAGTTTGTTGATTATTTTAAGTTTTACAATGGCGAATTATCGAGTCTTCGTTGTTATTAAATTTTCCACGGCGCTGGAGCCGAGAGAATGGGAAAATTTTCAACTTCTTGATTATGCGTTTACTTCTTTAAACTCATTACATGATTAGATAATAATATTTATTATACTTCGCAAGCGGTCGATGACTGCGGCGTAGGTCACTGCATTATTTTCCGCCAGATAAGAAAACGAGAGCCAAGAGCTAAATAAGTCCGCTGTTTAGATGTTGATCGTCGTTTCCTGATTCTTGGGTATTTATAGACCTCGTAGAAATTTAGTAACATTATTCTATCAATTATTTCACAATATGTAATAGCTCAATTTTCACACTGCAAAAAAAATGTCGCAGTACGAGGTGCTATGTTCTCACTTTTGAAACAAATCATGTCTACATTGGAGGTTTAAATTAAATTTGAAGAACGAAAAAATGTTGACCGATAAACTGATGCTCCAATTATTTGAATGTTCATTAATTTGATGTTTTTTCAAAAGATAGGATCTAATCAACGCAGTTAATCAACGCATTAGTTTTTTAAATTACGCATGAGAATTCGATCGGAATTCAAAAACAATCCCAACTCCGTTTTTATTTTCCTTCTTTTGCAAGTTATAAATAGACGTTATTGCATGCGACATTTGTTTCAAGTGCGAAATAACTTGTTATTTCAACTGATTCGTCAACGTTACGCATTTCTTTCAGGTTCTATTTTATTTTCATATTCTTACACTGTTCTTTCACTTTTACAATTTATTTCCTACAATTGCAATCAAGTTATCAGATACAGTATTCAATAAAGCAAAAAAGTGTACTTGTAATTTTACAAATCGTACACTGAACTGAGAGAGTAGGGGAAAGTGGGGAGTTGTGAACCGGGTTTTGTTTTCGAGGCATAACTACCATGAACATCGGTAGATAGTCAATGTTTAATCTGTTATTTGTAGTAAACCTCTAAATACAACCACTGGTAAAAGCAATTGAAATAATTCATCATAGTGTTGAAAATATTGCTGATCGCGTGAAAGGTATGAAATCGGCATTCGTGATTTTGGTGGGGAGTTGTGAACCATGACAAAAAGTGGGAGAAAATAGCATATTTTGTGATTCATCTTTATTCAGGTCGTAGAAGATGAAAATTAGGATATTTATAAATAAATAAATAAATGAAAAAAAATTATTCCGATTCGCAATGAACACAGGCGTAACAGCCGATTCTTACGTGGGCGCACTTAAAACTGGAATATTTACCTGAAAGCCGCGAAAAATTTGGATGGAACAATCGAATTTCGTATAAATAAATTGAAATACTCATGATATTTGCTAACTGCAGTTGAAAAGTGTCAACAATGATCGAAAAATGTGCGGTTCACAACTCCCCACTAATGGTGGTTTACAACTCCCCACATCGAACAGTTGCAAAATAGCCGCATTGCCATCGACTCACTGAATGTTCATCCAAAATTTCTTTTGTACGTAGAAAGTCAAATGCCCATGAAATGTTTTGCACTAGTTGATGTTTGGAATTGGCTGCAAAACAGGACTTCAAATACCACGAACAGTAATCAGTGAAAAAACTTTTGGTGTGTCTTTTCTAATCGCTGATTACAGAAACACTAAGAACGCGTGTTGATGCGACGAGTGCTAATGAAAAAGTAAGCTTATGTCGAAAGAGGCATTTCACAGTAATTGCAACAGTCCTACCATTTACAGCATGGCGAATATTGACATGGTTCACGACTCCCCACGGTTCACAACTCCCCGCTCTCCCCTACTTAATTGTACATTATTGGAAACTGGTGGAAATAAAAAGCAGAATAATCATGTATGTGAAGATATTATTCTAAACAATGTATATTAATCTTCCATAATAATTAAAATTATATTCATGCAAAGAATAATATATTTTTTATAGTAGAAAATTATACAATACGAACATAGGATAATCATGTTAAAGTCTTTTTTTACAGTTATGAACAAAGTTTCTTCAAAGTAAACCAAATCGAGGGGACACGAATGGATATCACATAAATATGAGTGTTTTAGCACATCAATATTCAACGTGCTTTTTCTAATTCGAGTTGCACCAATTCGAATCGCAACTCAGCTGCTCTGGCTGTAGCAGTAGCTGTGCGCAATTCCATTTCGTAAATTTTTTTTAAGTGCTCTTCGCGTCAATTGCACATGACCTTTTCATGTTCAAATTTAACGTTGTTTATTTCCACTTCTTGGGCCGTGAGTTGTTTAATCCGCTTCGTTTTTATGTCGCTCGCATCAACATAATCTGCCATCCTTGGTCTTTTAGGGGCGGGCAGTTTTGATTGAGTTGGCGTGTGTTTCTTGCGATTCTCTGTAAATATAACCCCCCAAAAAACATTCCAAATGGAAATTAGGAAAGGTCAGGAGAATAGCGTTCGCCACAAAAAACGTTTACCACGTAAAAGAAAGAAGAGCCAAATCTCCCGCATACGCGTTAATGAGGATAACTTTGCTGGACAATTATTTGCGGTGGGTAACTCCCAACAAATTTTGATAACAAGAAAAAAAATGCAAAAATCGTAGGCCTCGAAATATACAGCCTGGGGAAAAAAAGCAGACATACATGACCAAGACTGTACATGCCGTTTCATTCCAGTCACTCTGAATTTCGCCATTTCGAGTCACTCACCTTC
>JABFQM010001194.1:0-23604 GCA_022816865.1 Zelostemma sp. ZL-2020
TTCGGCCATTCTTTTACAACAAAAAATCGACAAATTTTACCGTTGAACATTAGTTCTTATGAATTCTTTTTAGCTCATTTTCGTAGGTGGTAGTGCTAACTTGATTGTCAAGTTAGCATTACCAGGGGTTATTTTTTAAAAATCGGACGTGACAAATTTTTGGTTTTCACGACAAATTTACGACTAATAAGCGACAATCAATCCAATTGTCAAATATTATAAATTTGCAAATGGTAGTGCTAACTTGATGCTCGTTGGGAACAGTCAAATGGAAAACTGAATGACAAAGTATTGAAAACTATGAAAGTACGGAAGATCTAATTGTTACAAATGTTGAAAAAATCTTTTTTGATATTACAAAAAAAATTGATGTATTACTCGTGTTTTTTGTAATAACAAAAAACTATAGGCCCTATAAAAAACTATAGCCATGATAGCCCCGTCTTAAATTGCAGTAGACAGTGACGGGGAAGATATTGAATATGATGAGATAAGATGATCATCTTATCTCATCACACAAACACGTTCTCTACCTGTGTAAGTGGGAGCGAGGGAGTAAGGATGCTATCTTTCAGCCTTCTCTAAGTTATCAGCACACCGACCAGTGTCTTGCTGGTGTGAGTCGAAGGAACGGAGAAAGCATGTCATTCTATCCTCACTTCACATGTACACAGGTAGTGAGTAAGTATTTGTAGAGGTGCCGTGTTGAATATGGCACCACTGGCCGAGCGTGACGATTGTTATTCGGGCCGCGCTACCCCCAATAATTCCCCTGTAGATCCGCCACTGCCTTATCGACTTCTATATTTATATAAAATTCAACACCATTTTAAAAGACAATTTGAGACTGTACTCCGATTCTGATTACTTGGTAGAATGTAACTACGTCTTAAAATCTGAAATCTAATTGTTAATTAAAAAAATAGTACTATTTTGTCGAATTTGAACCAATTAGTAGTAGTTCGTTTATTAATGCCTTTTTAGGCTTTTGAAGTTTGTTACAAAAGTTATCATTGAAAAAAATACAATACAAAAAATAAATATTAATTGAAGAAGGGTCCTCTCGTCTCACTTCGTTCCAGGTCCTGATGTCCTTCGGGGTGTATGGTGCATGTGGGTTGGTCCTCTTATTCTCTTTCTTGTCTCTTCCAACTTCGCCTTGAGCCCATCGCGCTAACTTCTCTCTGGAGGAAGTTAATTCAGCGAAATTACCAACCATGATCTTTAAACCACATCTTTTGCATCTTTTTTTTTGCATCTCTCTGGAGGGTCAATTTCCTCATCAATTTCCCACTTCTCTCATTCTGCACTCCTCTCTCCCCCATATCTCTAAATCCTTTACACATCCGCGAATTCCCACCTTTAAGATTCCCCTCATAGCTCTTTTCAGTTCTTCCTCCCATTTATCTTCCCCCCTGCTTCCTTTCCACTCCCTATCTCCCCCTCCCATTTCCTCCCATCATACCAACTCTTCTTTTTCATTAAAATCTCAATTTCCTTGACCTGCCCGCTTCCCCCATGTGCTTCTTTTAGATCCTCCTCCAACCTCTCCCATCTTTTCTCCGTGCTATCTACCGTTTCATCCCTTCTTCCTCTTTCTAGTATTTCTACCATCTCATTCCCATCCTCCCCTTCATCTTCTTCCTCACATCCACCAAAGTTCCCTTACTCGCTCTCCTCTTCTTGTTTTCTCTCTTCGCCCCTTTCGCCACCCATTCATACTCTGTGTTCAACCTCCCAACAAAGCCCTTCTCGTTCTTTTTCTCTAACCACGTCTCCAATATCACTACTGTGTGCCGTTCTTTTTACAAATCCCAGTTTTTCTCTATTTTCCCCGCCTCGCAAAATTTTACAAGATAGTAGCAATTGAACTTTCTTCTTACCATCTCCTTCTGTCTGAACCTCCTCCGCACCCCTTTTCCCGTCTTCCGCAATAGTCTTCGCCCCTTGCAGACCCCTCTCCATCCTTCATCAGACATTCTCCATCCCAGCTCCCACCCCATCGGAGCGGTGGCTCTCCCTGCCGAAAGGGCCTCTGAAGACCTAGCTGCTGACGTAGATCAATAAAGGACCCTTGTTCGTCCCCCCACTCGTCCCATTGATGCCCCCATTGTTGCGAGTGTTCTCCCGTCCGAACTTGTTGCTGCTGGTATCCCATCCGTTGCTGCCGTGCAATTACCAGCTGCTCCTCCGAACCGCTCCTTGGCGAACCATTTCTCCCCTGCTCCCCTCCTCTCCATCTCTTCTCTTGTCTATCATCTGCCGTGTCTCTTCCCTCAACTCTTTCCTCCACTCCCAACCTATTCTCCCTCTCTCCCCGATTCTCCTCTCGCCCTCTTTGCCCCTTCACTACTTCTCCCTTATTTTTTTCATTTCCCTCCCTCTTCTCTCGATCTACCATCCTTTCCTCCCAACCTCCCTTCTCTTCGCTCCAAAATCTCCACCTCCCTTCTATCCAAATCTTCTCCCATCCCGCTTCCGCTCTCTTACCTCTCTTCCTCTCTAAATCCACTAAGTATCCAATCCACCATTTTACCTCTTTTTCACTTTCCGTGAGGTTATCTGTGACCCTCAGACCCTCCTCCTTCAGGGCCCTCCACTTCCTCAATATTGCCACTTTATTCCCAATACTTTCCATTGCAAAAATCCTCCCTCCCCCTGTTGGTCTACTCCACTCCACTCTTGGCTCTACTCCTGTTGCTCTCATCACTCTTTCGTAAAATTCCTCTTCTCCCCTCACCTCGCTCCACATTAGCCCCCTTACCAAAAGATGATTCTTTCTCACCGCCCTCTCGTTTTTCTCTGCCTTCCATTCCTTACTTGATAATTTTTTTGGCCCCGACGTACCCTTTGACCCGTCTTCCCCTTTTGCACCTTCCCTCCTCTTTCCCTCTTCTCTCACCTCCTCCTCTTCTTGAAACCCTTCCGTCCCCATTTCCTCCTGCTGCCACAAACGTGTTTCCAGTTCTCTCTTTTCTTTTTTCATACTCTCAAAATCCTCTTTCAGCTTTGACATAGCTTCCTCCAGCCTCTGCTTCTTTACCCCCTCTTCCGTTCTCATCTTCCTCTCCTCCTTCAGCATCTTTTCCAACTCTCTTATTTTTACGTCCTTCCCTGCTTCCTTCTCCCACTTGATACTCGGGCTCTCCTCTTCACTGCTTTTCTTCTCTTTTTTCTCCTCCCTGCTATCCCCCTTCTTTAACTCTTTTTCGCGCCCCCTTGCCACACTTAACACCTCTTTCTCTCTTTCTTTGGAAATATTCGGTTCAAAATTTCCCGCTCCGCTTTCATTTTTTATCCCGGAGTATCTCCCGTCGGCCAAATCATCTCCTGCTGCATCGACCTCCGATACTTCGCCTTCCTCCCGCCCGATGGTCGCGCCCGTCTCTTCGCGCCTTTTACTCTCTCCGTCTTTGTCCCGCTTAATATCCTCCTCTCCCCCTTTGTCCAAAAACTTCTCTATCGGAACTCTAATTTCTCTCTTCATTTCTTTTTTTGGCCTCTCTCTTCTTACCCTTTTCGTCTCGGGCTTTATCTCGTCCGTGCTCTCTTTCTCCTCCTTACCGCCTTCAATCTCGCCTTCAATTTCTTCTCCCTCGCAATCCAAAAATTTTTCCCAGTCCTCTCTCGACAATGAATCTTCTTGGTTCTCCTCTCTCGCCCTTTTCTTTGACATATCCTTGTACTCGACCACCTCGCCTGTCCTTTCCTTCTGACCGCTGGCATCCTTATTCCGAAAAATTCCGAAAATTTTCTTCAACGCACTGGTCATTCTAACCTTTAACCGCGTCTTACTATCGCGCTCTACTTTCCTCTTTTCCGCCTCTCCGCCAACCTTCCCTTCACCTCCTCTTAACCCTTGACCTTTCCTCACTCGAAAGAAACTTCTTTCCCTTTTCACCGCATTCAATAAATCGAAATATTCGCAAAAATCACGAGCTAACTGAAAACGTAAAAACGCGTCTGTTCAGCTTTTGGCGATCGCAAGCGATTGTCGCGCCATCCAACTATATAGTACTATTCTCCGAAATTCAAAATTTTGAGACTCGAGCACATTCTCCCGATTAATTCAGTAGAATTGGCGTACGGTCTCAAATTAAAATTGTATACGGTATTGAATTGTTTATAAATAAACACCTCAGAAGCCGATAAGGTAAAAACCCAAGGTATTCCGCATCGCCTCAAAACAGTTAATTTGTTATTGATTATAAAATATCGCAAAAAAAATCTTAATTGATAAATTATGCTGCATTATCGGTAAATAATGATCGCTGCAAATATGCGTCGTTCAATCTATATCAGACGGCGCGTCTTTTGAAACAAAAACTTGGACCTATTTTCGCCGAAAATAATAAACGCATAAAAATATCGACATTTCTCTCTTTTCTCGATTCAACACATCCAATATTAATTTGGCAGTTAAAAAGAGAATTGCCGACATGAAAACCAATAAAAATTTTACGACGCGACAAAACGCCTCGTATTTTTTACTGGCGATAATGTAACAACACGTACTTGCATTATTTAAGCTACTTCACCTACTATTTCAAGCAATATTTACATAATATTGATAATAATTTTGGAATTGTATTTTATTTTCATCATCATTTTATAAAAACTGAAACTCTTGAAACCAAGTTTTTGCCCTGCAGAATAATTTTGGTGACAATAAATAACATATGGGAATTTATGTTGAAAGCAGTACGTAGTGACACGTTTGTTTATCTTCAACCATTGACGTAAGTGCGATATGAAAAGATAACGATGTACAGCGTAATCCACGCATGATTCACGATTACGACATTTGAACTCAGAACATCAAAAATTGCTTCACATATACATACAACCTCATTTATCTATTCATTCGTTCATTTATTGGAGGTGTTTGTAATCTGTTACAAACACGAATTATCCATATTCTCCATTCTTTGTAGCAAAAAATCAGATTTGATTAGCAGTTTAGAATTTTCGATTACATTAATTATATTTCAAAAAATAGAACGGCCAAGAACTTTATATATTGCACGAATCGAGTAGATAATAAATTTTTCGTAATATAACACATGCACGAAAAGCGCCATTTTTTACACTTGCGGATAATTTTGTCGCAGCAAAAATTGCACTTTCCGTGCATTGTTACGAAAAATACGGAAGTGTAGCATGCGCGGAATGGATTTGCGACTCGTGTGATTGCCACACTCGCTTCGCTCGTGCGGCATACGTCACATTTGCCAACAAATCCATTTACGCGCACTTGTTACACAATGTACTATTAGCATCGTCACTCGATCGCTAAAAGTTTATCAGAGAAAGTCAAAGTTTTCCAGGCCGATTATTTTTTCCGATTATCTGTCGTAAAAGACAAATTTATTGCAGCTTCTTTTCAAATTACAAGGAATCTTTATCTAAATTTCTATTCATCATGTTTAATAAACCTTGACATTGAGTCCTTCAATGGATTATACGTTTCAAAGATTAGAATGTCGTAAAGGGCAATGATACGACTCGCGAAGATAAGTATGCACAAAAATGCGTTTCAGGTTTCAATCAACAAAAGAGTTATTAAGGAAACGAGTGGTAATTATGAGACGTTGATTCTGCAGAGCGATCTTTCTGACTTTTTCTCCGATGCGCCTTCCGTGAAGACTCTCTATGGAATTAAGCTACCATACGGAATAGTGACTTTCTTCATAAATCCAAGTGTAAGATTGCTATAATATTGAATAATGTATATCTGACTGGATAACATTAATGTAGGGTCAAGGGTGAATTGTTGAGAATTTATAAAGTTGACTCGGTTCTGATTTGTCCGTTCAGTCGGTGCATTTTCGCCATCTCTAAAGGACCCATCATCCAACACCTTTATAAACATCAACATGTCGACCAAAATAATTGTACGTGCCATCGATAAAATCAGTACAGTATCAAATTAGCGTATTATCATATATTTCATTTTGAATATCGTACACGCGCGTGTTCAATATTAATTTTTCTACGCGTTTCGTTTGATAACAAAAGTGTAGAAATATAAGTTACGAATGATGAATTGTAGTCGAACGGAAAGAGTCTCAGCCTCCTTGATCCTTCGGAAAAACTTCGCCCGGAAAAAGTTTACAATGGAAAGTTCGAAAGTCAGTTCCGAGATTATTCGATCGATCAAGACGACCCAATCAAAGAATGTGTCCGTAAAACTTATCAGAAAATGCACGCTAATCAAACCGTCGAATTTGTTCGCTGTGAGTAGAAAAAAAGGACTTTTTCGTCGATTCTTTGTCTATATTTTGTAAAATTAAAATTATTTCTATTTGCATTAGCTCGAAGGTCATCATGGCTAAAATTCGACAAGTTTAAGATGTCGATAAAGGACGCTTTGATTAAATTGAATGATTTGGTAGATGAAAGCGACCCAGACACTTCCTTGCCCAATATCGTCCACGCTTTTCAAACGGCTGAGAATATTAGAAAGGATTATCCCGATGACGATTGGTTTCAATTGACTGGACTCATACACGACCTCGGAAAGGTAATTTTAAATATTCTCAAAATTCCAATGTGATGATCTTCTGAAATTAGGCTGTAAAATGTTTATTCCGGAAAATGCAATGAAATCGTTGACAGATTATGGCGTTTTACGGAGAACCACAATGGGCGGTGGTAGGCGACACTTTCCCTGTGGGGTGTGCTTGGGCAGATTCCATCGTTTACAGAGAATCGAGTTTCGATGATAACCCAGATGGCCAGGATAATCGTTACAAGTAATTTTGTGTTTTTTTTCTTCATTTTTGTCAATTTCTACTCACAATCTTCTTTTCTGGAATATTTATAATACAACATGATTAATAAATTGCATTTGATATGCCAGCATAATCAATCAAACGATATCTTCTTCTGCACGAAAAAAAATGCGCAAAAGAAAAAATTTTTCAAACATGCTCGTAACGGAAAATTGAAAATTTTTATTTACTAGCTAATTTGCAAGTTCGACCATTTATAGTGTTCACAGGATAATTGTCAACAACTTTACCGTGGCGCTTAGAAAAAATATTCATTTACGAAAGAGATACACGCATTTTTTAAAAGAACTTTTGACCGATTTACTGAACAAATGCATGTATCTTTTTTGTAAATAAATATTTCTTTAAAACGCCACGGTAAAGTTGTTGCAAATTTTCCCGTGAACAATATAAATGTCCGAATATGCAAATTAGCTGAAAATTAACATTTTTCACTGGAAAAAACTGTAAAAATTTTTCAATTTTTCCTTACGTACATGTTTGTATAATTTGTTTACTCGCGTATTTTTTTTCGTGAAGAAGACATTGTTCAATAAATAACGCTGGCATAATCGGAGAAATTAATTATATTGTATTATGAATATTTTTTCAATTCACTCTTGTACTTGGCAGTTGGACTACTTTAATTTACAAATTATTATTATTTACTTCTGTCAAGTAGAGTGCTAAGATTAACTCTTTCGGATTTCTCGTAGCACAAAATTTGGAATGTACTCGCCAAATTGCGGTCTGGACAATCTTCTGATGTCTTGGGGACACGACGAATACCTGTACCAAGTACTCGTGCATAACAAGACGACTCTTCCACCACAGGCATTGGCTATGATTCGTTACCATTCGTTCTATCCCTTTCATGCCGTAATTTTTAAATTTTACATTACTTTTACTACGTATTACAATAGATCGATTATTTTGAACAAGTATCATTTTGTATCTTTCTAGGGTGGAGATTACATGCATTTTTGCATTAACAAAGATATCGAAATGCTGGATTCGATTTTGAAATTCAAGTGAGTCACTTTGTGTCGCAATCTTTTCAGCATAACTAATGTTTAACATGAAAAATCATTTGTTACAGCAAATACGACTTGTACACAAAAAGCATGGCTATACCTGACATTGACAAATTGTGGCCTTACTACAAACAGCTAATCAGAAAATACCTTCCAGCAGTTTTGGAATGGTAATTTAATAACGAGGACTAACCAACCTACCAATAGATACAATCGTTTTATCGTAGCTATGTACACGTTCTTAAAACAAAAAACAAAAATTTACGTCTTACATCATTTTGCAACTGCATTTTGATAATATTTTATAATATTGTTAACTAACATTTTTTAAAGATATTGTACCAATTGCAAATATTCCTGATATTCTAAATAAAAGTTGAGAAAATGAAAAGTTTCCATGATTAAAACTCACCCTGGACAGAAAAAGACCAAACGATTCATGAAAAATCCAACTTTATTATTATTGCAAAAATACTTATTCAAACCTTCGATTTATAAAATACTGTAGTAATAAGATGTGATCTCTTTTGCTACTGATGAATTTGGATTATATGCGTAATCTTTTGCTTCGTCGTGTTGGTTCTACGATGCTTTCCTCGATTGTTGTATTTACCATCTGTCCAGAAGATTCATCCAGGTGTTGAGCGAACACATTTTCTGAAATTTGATTACGCGAAAAAAGTAAATGAAACATGACATAAGAACTTGAAATATAAATGAACGTGAAACAATATAAACTTGGAAATTAAGTCACCTGGGAGACTTTCGTCCAACTCTTTCATCCCCTCGCCACATTGAGGACAAACCAATTCATTAGGATCATTTTGATCAGCATCATAAGTTTGCAAGCATAACTCGTGTGCCTTCTTCTGACAATGATTGCAGTGCCGACCCTGTGAAAACCAAATTTCATTGTACATTTTCTTTCTTCTCATTTCCATCCACATAGTAAAATTTGGCAGAAAAAATGTAGTTACTTACGTAAAAAATGACCTGTTTACAGAGCATACAATTGTTTAGATTGTCACAAGCTTCTTTGAAGTATGGTATCAATTCAGCGGTGCTTCTTGGTCCTATGTAATACTGCCCAGACTGAAAGTATATTTTATTAAAGAAATTGACGACCTAGTTTGTATTTTATTCAAATAATAAAATGCAATACCTTGTAACTCAACCATTTTCTCTCGACCATACTTTTCAAAAAAGTTTCTCCAGCAACTTTGGTTATTTTGTTGTCCAAATTGGTGATGAGATTAAGGCTACGAGTGCTGGAAATGAAGCATTGAGAGGTTGAAATGATGTCGAGAAAAACTTTTCGCAGCAGCTCTAATTGACCCTGGAGAAATTCTGTTTGGAACCTGCAAGTTTTACATTTTATAAAATTTACAGGAACAGTTATTTTCATAGAAAAATGTATAAATGGAGTTTGGAGTATCAAAACATTTTCAAAACTCGCAAGAAATCTTTTCAACATTCGAATCGTTTTAATTTCAACAAATACAGGCAAGTCACGTACTTGGCCATATCATCATTGATGAGACTGGTTAACATGTAGTATGTGGTACCATATACTTCGCAAGTCGATGATTTAACCATCATCATGATAGAGCTCAGTTCCAGGTTAATTGAGGTTATGACATTTTTCAGCGAAATATTTCTGTCTGTAAAAATAAGCAAATAAAGTATTAGGATTCCCTAGCAAGAATGTAAAAATAAAGAAAAATGCAAAAAATGCGATTATACAACTAAATGCAAAAAAACCAGAAAATACGAAAAAATGTTCTGAAAAATGCGAGAAATACGAAAAACTACAAACAAATACAGAAAAATATGAAAAACTACACAAAAATGCAGAAAATACGAAAAAAAACGCAAAGCTATGGGGAATGCAAGTATGAAAAAAAATGAATACAATAAAATAGAAGAAAAATACCAAAGAGAATGAGAAAATACGAATAATGACAATAATACCATGTTTATCAAAAACTTTCTCATGTTTTTCCGCATTTTATCACATTTTTGCGCTAGAATTTGCATGTAGAACAAAGAAATGTTTCAACTGTTATTAGAAACACGAAGATTAACATAAAACATGTAAATAAGGTAAAAAACGTTAATTTTTTATACATTTTCGTGAAGTCTAACATTGTGTCAGTATTTTTTATTTCCTTTCATTACTCTTTGCCAACATTAAAATATCAACTTTCACGAGTAGTAGTCATTCCCGGCCGAATATTAAGGTTATGTTTCTTACCAAAAATTTTCACGACGAATTCGGTTACTCTATCTTCAAGCACGGCCCCTTCATTCATTATCATCTGAAGAACCATTCTACAGTGATCGTCGTACATTTTGATTGACCGTACTTACGCAATCTTGAATTTTTTATTCAAAAGCTATCAATTGCTATCAAACGCTATGCAGCTGATCACGTGCGTGCAGCTAATGCAGCATAATGCAGCCAGCTTTGTTCTCAATTCTCATGAATACATACACGTGAACGCGGCGCAGAAGAGTGTGTGTGTAGTCTTGTTCTCGCTCATTTGTGCACTCTCTCTTTCTCTAACGCATCTAATTCATAAAAGTTGATAAAAAATGGAAATTCGCAGTGTAAATTACTTAAAATATGAATAATATTTCAGTAAAGTTCATCAATCAAAACATCATTTTTTTTGACGAAACAAGTAATTTCGCGCGCTTTTTTCTGGTGATTTTTTTCCGCCAATCAATTGTTTTTTCTCTTTTTGTCTCTCTCTTTTTGCAACAACCTGAAATTAATTTTACTGTTGAGCTTTTATATTGTTTGAGATAAACTAACATTAAAGGCGTGAGATATAAAAATTCATTAAGAGTTGTTTTTTTTACGTTTTTTCAAATAACACTATTCCTTCTCCTAGTTACTTTTTTCGGCTAATAAGCACTTCGCTTTAGAAAGCTACACGAATCAAAACTATCTTTCCCTTAATTCCTGAGCAGAATCAATGCTCTCGAGAACACATAACATATGTCCCGCGCGCGCATGTGCACCGTAGAGGGGGATAACGCTGCACGTGATATTTCAAGGTCATTGCAAGAATAAACAGTGTGGTTTCCATTTGTTTTGAGCCTAGCGTTACGTGCATGTATTGTACACGAACCAAATCACAATGCGAGCAAAAAGCGACGAACACTGTTAATGATCTAACGCGCGATTGTCTTATTTCTCGTTGTTATACGTTGTTATCAGCAACAGGTACACATACGCACATCAACAAAACGTCTGCATTTACATGCGATCAAAAATTTCGAACTGCGCAAAAATGTTGCACCGAAAATGTAGACAGGGTTCATATCCATCGACTGAATTGAAAAGATTCGAGGTTCCGGATGACAAAGTACCGTGGAGCGTCGATTTTCCGGAATACGAGCCGGTGGAATTCACATCTCCGGTTGTAAACAAAAAACCTTGGGCTGATCCGGAAATCGGCGAATCGGACTTTAATCCAGTGTGGAACGCTATTGATGGTAAGTCCTGTTCATAATTATATCTGCATATTATATCGTAATTGGACATTGCTTCGCAACATGTTCAACTCTATTTTTCGTAGTGTTTACAACTATCTAAATTTGTATGCTTGCTCTAGAATGCGCACTTTTTCAAATGTTTACCTTGTATTATTGTGTAATCACTGCAGTTTCTTATTTATGCTAAATCACGTTATGCGACGTAGATGTAAAACATTGATTATTAATGTATTTAATCTCTTCCTTGAATTGTAGATTTGCTTATTTTTACAAATGTTCAACATTACCAAAACCTTCTTTTTACATCTTTTGTTCGTTTCGATTTATAATTTTACAATTTTCGATGTATTTGCATCTACAATAGTGTATCGTAATCAGTTAATCAGAGCAAAAATTCAGAGCGAGTGCTTAAAATTATGCTTCTTCGTATAAATAAAAGAATGAGAATGTAGCAAATGTGGCTTATCTGGCGACTTGTTATTAAGTTTCTCAAGTGAGATCGTTTTGATAGCAGCAGACAGATAATAATCTAGATTGGCAAATGAAAAGCCGTTTTGTATAATTACCAGTCAAGATATTCTATGATATGCAAAATATAAAAAAGCTTTCTGCCAGCAAAGAACTTCAAATTGGAATAATTCAGTTGTCATTTTACCGTCCGTGAAAAAAAATTATCAGATACTACAAAAAAAAGCAGGAAAAACAACTAGTTTCACCTCCATTACCAACATCCAAAATTTCTACAGAAAACTTGAATTATTATTTTTTTGGTTTAACCAGATTCAGAGTTTTTTTTGGGAAATTCGAAAATTAAAGCGTGTTTGAATGCGTTTTTCACGTCTCCAATTTCCACAACACGCGCAGACTGCTGAACTAAAACTTGCGGCTTTTTTCAAACACGCTATATTCATTCGAAATATTGAATCTAGAGCTTATCTGCGTCCAAATGTCACTTCCATTACTTTAGAATGTCCGATAAACAAAGAATTATTGTTGAAGAGATTGAAGTAAAGAATTTATTTAACTCAAGCATTGATTGTCCACAGGCAGAGTAAATCGCAAGAGTTACATCGGTGAATATCAAGTAAACGAAAATAATCACCCTTTGAACCCGATCGGGCGTACTGGAATCACGGGCCGAGGATTAATGGGACGATGGGGACCAAATCACGCAGCTGATCCAATAATAACTCGCTGGAAGCGCAATGGAAAAGGCGCTGTAGAAATAAGTCGAAGTTCAGAAAAACCAATCCTTCAATTTGTCGCTATTCAGAGACAGGACTCTCTCGAGTGGGCGATTCCTGGTGGCATGGTGGATGCCGGAGAAGCCGTTTCGGCCACCCTCAAACGCGAATTCATGGAGGAGGCTTTAAACTCGCTGGAGAAGGACGAAGAAAGCCAAGAAGAGATGGAGAAGCAGTTGGAAAAATTTTTCAAATCAGGAGAGGAAATTTATAAGGGTTACGTGGACGATCCCAGAAACACTGACAATGCCTGGATCGAAAGCACCGCTTCCAATTGTCACGATGAAGATGGCAGTACCGTTGGTGAATTGGATTTCAAAGCGGGAGATGACGCGCGGAATGTCAGGTGGATGGACGTCGTCAGTAGCATGAATTTGTATGCTAATCATGCTGAATTTCTCAAACAAACCGCGCACAAACGTAATGCTCATTGGTAGTAATGAGTTGGTCACTGTAACGTTTGCTGCCTTATTAATCGTATTCGAATCGGCAGGTTGAGGACGTTTTCTTTGAGCTTATACTTTTGTAGACAGTTCTACCTTTGTCGATTATTTGATTTTTTTTTGGTTCTACACTAATGCATTTTTTATGCAGTCAAAGTGTTCTGTATACAATCAACCATAAATTCCAACTTTGCTGTAAAATAGGTTCACAAATTACAAAGTACATTTTTGTACCTGCATTTCGGAAAAGTATCCATTTATAGAAAAAAATTTGATATTTTTCTATTGCACTATAAAGTGTGTTCGATGTTAATAGAAAAAATACAAAAGGTACAAATTTAGCTCAAGTTCTAATGGAGAAAAAATTTATATTTTCGTAATTACATGTACGGATGGATCGCATTGAACCGATCAAGTTTTATGGTCGAAATAACATGTACCAGCATATTTTTTTTCAAATTATTTTTGAGATCAACTTATATTGATAATTCTGCGGTTCCATACAAGACAAATTATATTGCAACACGTATAACCGTCGACAATGTAGATTTGTATCAAATGTAGATTTTTTCCAAATCACATTCGAAAATGGAAAACTCGATTAAAAGTTTCACTGTCATTTTTGCACTATTTTATTGGAGTTGTGCTTTTACCGGTATTTTTGCATTACACATTTTAGTATTATGCAAGTGCGAGGTTTATTTACAACTGCACTACAAGGCAAGCATTTGTTTAAAGGTGGACATAATTTGTAAGGCGCTAAACGACGTTTCGTTATTTCTATTCTATAAAATATTGAAATAAAAATTATTTTTAGCATCCTGTAAAAATAAAGGAAAACATTTTACAAATGTCAAAAATATGTAACGTATAGTTACAAGATGTTGATTATATTATTCCGCATCATGCTTTGCTGACTTGAAACTGATTTCTGAAATTCAATGAATGTTTCCCAACATACTTTGAAAAATTAATATCTTTAAACTTTTAGTAAAATTTGCTCCCTTTTTGTAAGAAAAAACTTAGATTTTAGTTATGGTTTGACGTTCCCGTAACTTCTACGTATAAAACTAAAATTTACTGTACTTGTATAATTCATGACATGAAGAAATGAAGTCACATCCTTTGTAGGAAGTGAAAATTAATTGGAGAGCGTTATTACAAAAAAAACTATATTTTATAATTTCATTACAATGTTCACTAGATGCTAAATTTGTAAAGCTATCATGGCGGGTGCTGAACAAAAATAGTATCACTTTGACACCTGGAAAATTATGAGTACATAGTACATACATGATTCTTATTATAAATTTTAAAACAAATTAAAAGTGGCGTCAATATAGCAACTTTTTACACATTTTTATGAAACTTTAGTATTAATTGTTGGATGTTTTTCATCATAAAGTAAAACTTACACTAAACTTTGCAGCGTTTTTTCGAAGTGACAAACAATAGCATCTCGTTTTAAATTTTAATTCGTATCACATTTTGGATGCAAAATCAGCATTTAAAATTAAAGAAAAGGTTACAAAAATATAAATATGGAAAGAAATCGATCGAAAATATGCTATGTTATTTAGAATTCTCTAACGAATTTCGTTTATAAATTCCGAAGTCTGATTTTGACACCCTTGCATTCTAAAATACTCGGAGGAACAAAAATTGTATTACGTTTCAGAGTAATTCAAGTAAAATTACATTTAGCAATGAACGTAGGTCTTAATGGCACTGAACAATGCTTTGACGTTTCTATCGTACACCCCTATCATATACAATGAGGATGACAATTTATCATATAAGTTGTAATCAATTGCATTGAGCTTTGTTTGAAAAATGAAATTGATGAACTTAAAATTAACGAAAAAATAAGAAGTTGTGTTGATACAACACAATTATCACACTTCACACAATTTCGTGCATTTATCGTTTATACATTTGTTTAAGTAAAAGAGCACATTTAATGAAATTGGACAAAAGTTATAGTAAATGAATCACTACTTTCATTTCGTGTGTGTCGATTCTGATATTTGAATTCAAATGAATGTGTTCAGTCTTGAAAAAAATCCAACTCTTCATCATTAAATTCTTTAAAATCTCAACAGTTGTTTGTATTTTAAAATATACGATGAGATCAAAATCAAATATTATCAATTACACTTTTCAACGTGTAATATGAAAAATTGCAAGTCATTTCTTGAGAGAATTGAACTGAAATGCATTGTGTTAAACTGGGTTTCAACAATCTAAAATGGATTTCACTGTTCAAATACAGTCCTCTCTCCTTCCCTTTCTTTCTCTAATTCACATTTTTTTATATGTTACTCCTCATTTTACAATTGATAAACAAGTCTGAAATTATTGTTGTTGACAATACCTCACTAAAATCCCAAAGGTCTTATTGAGAGAGAGATTGAAAGGACTGCATGTATATATAACATGACATCTATTTTCCCAAGCTTAGAGATAAAGGGATTACATTCTTATTATGCACTCCTAAGAACTCTAAAAACACATCAGTGGGAGTTTTCATCGCATACGAATTCGAGAAAGATTCTGGCTCCTTCGTTGTTTCGTCTTCATACTTAATTATTCGTTCGAATTGTGAGCTATCAATTTTCTGCTTAGGATGAGAATTACTCCCGGCATTAAACTTGTTGTCCAATTCTAGAGCTCGTTGTGCACCAGAGTGTCCCATTTTCGCTGCTTTCTCAAACAGGGAACGAGCCATGTTCCTATCAATAGACAAGCCGCCTCGACCTTGAGCGTGATAAACAGCAAGATTGTAGAGTGCATCTGGGTGGCCCAGATCAGCTGCTTTTTTGTAGTAACTTGCAGCCTGAAATGAAAAATCGATGTAGGCGATGGCTTGTTCGAGTACGTTTCAAAGTCGAGTCGTTAAGACAGTTTTACCTTAACACTGTCGTCCAATGTCCCGAGTCCTTTTTCGTAACAAACTCCTAAATTGAACATACTTTTGGAAGACGAGAGATTAGCACCTTTGATGAAATGTCGCATAGCATCCTTGTAGCGATGTTCTTCTATTGCTTGGATTCCATATCGCAACTCATATTCTGCCAAAGCTATTTTGTGTTGCTGCTCAAATTCTGCCTTTGCTCGTGAAAGGGCCTGGAAAAGCAGATTTCATCGTTACATTGGCATCGATGACAAATGACAAAATTAAAAATTTCATTCATTAGCGATTCAACATTTCGAAATCCTCAAGATAATCTTCATTTTTACTGTAACAAAACATAAAACTCGTAAGCTGCAAATTGCATTCCGAATAATATGACAATTTTTCTTTATAAAATTGTTAATCTTCTATTAAGGATATCAGAAATTGATTGGTAGCTATTGGTGTCTATTTTCAGAACGGTTGCTCGTTTGTACAGCAGCATAATTACCTCTTCAATAGTAACTGGACCAAAGTCGCTCGAGCCGCTACAATCTTGAATGCTAAAAATGCTCTCATCGCCAGGCTCGTCTTTGCTACTGTCGCAGTAGGTTTTTGGTAAAACCTGCCTCGGCTGGATATTTTTCACCTGGTCCAGCAGACGTGAGAATCGCAATTCCGGGTGTACTTTGGGCTGTGGCACTGATTGGTATTCGCCGCGGTCTCGCTTGTACATTTTCTTTCTCAAGCACAGCGACTGACAAACCACCCATCCTAGTGTCACTACGCCCGTCTGAAAAATATGCAAATGCCAAATTAAAGGATACAATTATACACACTTAATGAAGAATAACTTTCAATATAAAATATGTAAAACTTGCAACTAACCAAACCAACGGCCTCGGACCATCTCGGACGAGCGTTCCAATGGGAATTTCGTTGATCGTCGCGAGCACCTTGATCTTTCGTCGAGCCGAAACCCTTTTTGTTCAAAAAGGTTGGAGCAAGCAATTTCTGTTTGGATACGAGACTGGACTTAACCTCTTCTTTGGCATCGCTGTCCTGCGACGATTGCGTGTAAACATTTGTGCGACAATTCGTTCGACGCTCCAAACTCTCGCGAAAACCGCGAGCCACGCATTTCCACATGGTTTATCTCTGCTTTGCTGCCAAAATACGTACTTGAGATTATTGTCTATCAAAGGTTTATCGAGAGCCAGTCGAATGGGGACGGAGAGAAAGAAGAAAGAACCTGCTCGATTTTCCTCGGCCTCGGTCGCACTCGATTTGGTAGCTTGCGATTTGCTGTCGCCACAATTCTTTTTAAATGAGGTTTACGAAATCCGCGAACGCGTTTCCATCGTTGCGGAATAAATTTCAGCAACGGATTATGATTTACGGATAATCTCGAGCAATCTCTCAAGTGTATCTTTAAAATCTATTTTACCGACCAAGTTTCAAATAAGCAATAAGTACAATTTCAATGCATATGGAAAAAAATCGTTTTCAGCATTGATGTAAATGTGCTAGAAAATCAATTTGTTATTTTCTCGAAAAATGAAAATAATACATCGATTCTTAAGCTGATTTTTTATTGGACCAATCACAGTCGTGTCAAAATGAACACGCTCTACAACGTTCTGCATGAAAAAAGTTGTAAAAATTGTTATTCACTTTATTCAAGTATTTTTTCCCTCAAAAGTATTTATACATTTGAGCATTTCAGCTTTTCGTAGAAATAAAATAATTCATGAACAACGAAATGCATTATAATTAACAAGCAAATAAATATTTGATTCAAAATCGGATGTAGTTTCTTAAAAAATGATTAACCAATCACGAAACTCACAATGACAAGTCAATATTGCATTATCGTACACATTTTCCCCTAAAGTTTAATCCAATGCTGGAGAAAGCGAAGCAACGTTCGAGTTGAAAATTAATAATAAAATCCAAGTATAATACCTACAGATTACGTATCTATAATTGATAAACAACATATGTATTTCACACAAATTAAAGTGTCCAGTAAGAGGGACGAAGGGAGGGATGGAAAAGTTGTTTTTTCCTCTTTTTCAACGACTAAACGTTTCATAAACGTTAACTCCAAGGGCTTTGTATTTCTCGTTGAAAATAAGCCTCTGTAACCAATCCGAAGGCACATCGCCAGCATTGGGATTAGCAGGAACTTGCCCATTCAAAATCGGGATCAACTTGGCCATTGCCATCTCAGTCTTATTGAGGTTCATGAATCCGTCCATGTGGCAATTGTCCACTGGTTTTTCCACAGAGTTTACCCAGGCTGTTTCCTTAGCACTCGACGGCCCCGGCAAAGGAGTCCAATTCTTCGCAGTTTCCCTCCCCCC
Source organism: Zelostemma sp. ZL-2020 (assembly GCA_022816865.1). Classification (NCBI taxonomy): domain Eukaryota; kingdom Metazoa; phylum Arthropoda; class Insecta; order Hymenoptera; family Platygastridae; genus Zelostemma; species Zelostemma sp. ZL-2020. The sequence continues at coordinate 18,258 of JABFQM010001194.1, forward strand.
TGAAACTTGAACAAAGTACTCTGCGATGTGATCGATGATGACGTGGAATCCACTCGCTATCGTGTTTCTTATCAGATGCTGAACTTGCTCGCTGTTCAACAGATCCGAAGTCTCCTTAATCATTTTTCGTAGAGTTTCATTTTCCTCTTCGCGCGAGTCTGGTGGTAGCATGTAAAAGGACAAGTTTTTCACTGGGTCCCTGGAGTCGATCATTATGGAGGACACAATGGACCAGTAAATTTGCTCCATGTCCCTCAAAGTCAGCTTGTCCTTTAAAGATATCGAGGCAGTGACTTGCTTCGCTTTTTCTTTGATGAAGTCGCTCAGCTCGCGCACTCCTTCGTCCATAAAATATCCGCAGAGCGATAAGTACTTCTGCCGAATGGTTTCGGTAGCGAGCGCTGGCGCGCCCGAGTTCTGCGAGTCCTTGAAAACGTAGCCACCGACGAGGTTCAACTGAATTCTCAGAGTCGCGACGAGCATGGCCTGGGAGTAAACGACGACCGTCGATCTCGCGATCGCCAACACCTTGAGATTGTTCCAGGCAGAGACTTTCTCCGTGCTTCCGCCTTTCAACTGCTCCACGATCTTTTCAGTGTCGATCTCCCTCGTCACGGACTTTCTGAGGGTCGTCGCAAGGGTCAGAATCGTCTGGTCGCACGTTCTTTCCGTGCTCTCGAAGTGCTGCTGACGCTTCGCTCGCTCCAGCAAATCCCGCACTTCCTTCTCTTGCCATTCTCGGATTTTTCGCTGCGTGTACCTCAGCACCAGCACGAAACTTGTAACCAGAATCCCGCTGACGATGAATTTTCTTCTATGTCGGTTTAAGAAATCGCGTACTCGGGAAAACATTGTCGCTGAAAAATGGAATCACTGCAGTTGGTGGCAATTTTTAGGGTTCATGCTATTTCCTTTTTTACCTTTGCAGAAATACAAGTTTCATTTACGAAGAGTCGGCCGTGTTCTTGAGTCGGCTCTCAATGAAAGCTGCGGTGTCTATGAAACGATTGACGCAGTTAACCATGCATCGACTTGTTTTGTCTTGTAGTCGGGTACTCGGTATATCCATGCAAGTCTCCCAGCAGAGGTCGGTCAAAGTGTGAACCAAAGCCTGCGAAAAAAAATTGAACTTTATTCGAGTATCATTACCGGACATTTCAAAGCTTGACAAATACTTAATTTTATGCCTCGGACGGTTTTTTATATACAAAATAGAGAGAATTTAAATTCTGAGTTTTATATTCCGAAAATCATAAATACGTTCGTAAAGTAACATGAATATTTAAAAAGTTGATACGAAATCGATGTGATAAAATTCAACGAAACACGTGGTTCATTTACATTCGGAATTTGCGAGTCGCAAAACATTTCGTAAACGTAATAAAGTGCAGACTCAAATATTCGTTTTCGCACTGCAAAACACACGAAATAGAACGAGACCTAACCTGAAATCGTTGTTGTTGCTCTTCCAACGAAATGAATTTGTCAAGCGACGGGACAGCGCCTCGTGAACTTTGATCCGTGGCTATTTTCATACTTCGGATTTTTTACGAAAAATTATAATTTATCCGTTAAACCGGCATACTTTGCGGAAGATTATGCACATAGTACGCAGCTCGCTTATGTATTTTTTGTCGTCGATTAAATGCAATGCAATGTGGAAACGGTTAAGAGCGATGAAAGAGTGTGCGAGTGTTGTTGATGACTATTTGAGACTGAATTACAGCTTTTTGCTCTTCACTTTTGTTCACTTCTTCACCGTCGTTTTCAAGAATTTATCATTTACTCATTTGCGTCGTATCGTATTATCATCGCAATGATAGCGACCAATAGCGAGTGCGAGTGCCGTGCTCGACTGCTTGCGCTTGGCGCTGTGCGTGCAGATGTGTGCATGGGGCAATGCATACTTGCATACTATCCCGACGAGTGTAAATATGCATATGTACTTACATCGATTTTTCTCGCGTTGGTAGACCTAACTGTTTAAAGCGCTCAGTATGTACATATTATAATGTATGATGATTACAAGAATTGCGTGAAGAAATAATGCAGTTAATACGTTCTTTGTTCATTGTATTTACACAATAATATAAATGTTTTCATGTACATTAATCGGAACTATGTATTCCGATAGTATTTGAAAATTCCAATAATCACTATAGAGCAAGTAAGCAAAGTGAAAAAACAAAAATGTATTTGTAAAAAAACTACTTTTAATTCAATAAAGTTCAAAACCGAGATGTTTGTCGAAGTAATGTGTCAAGCATATTTATAAATATATGATACCATGTTAGATATTTTCCCCCTATTTTTTAAATTAAGAAGAAACTTCGAACGTGTAATATTTCAATCAATTTTCTCACAATGCTAAAGTGCTATTGTAAAATTTATAAGGCAATTGCAAATTCGAAGGATAATTTAAAACGGAGGGCGAAGGTTCCGTGACTTCCGGTCTAAGTCTGATTAGTCGTACGTTGATATCTCGAGGATCGATTTGTCTTTTGAAAAACTTTTGGAATCGCGACGACAGGACCCAGATATTACCACTGTCACGTTCTATCCATCGAATCTCAGCTACGAACTGCAGATATTGTGGACTATAAGCCAGAATCCTGAAAGTTTATAAATTATTATAAAACGTGTCATTTTAACCCAGCAATCAAAAAACGATTGAAAACGATGCGCGTAACCCCCCCCCCCCAGCCGGTGGTGCATTTTCTAACGATTTGAACGTATCATTGTTTTTAGCAGAAAATACAGTGGACGATTACTCGTTCGAGTAGTAAAAATGTAAGATTTTCACTGCTTTACTGATTTTAAATCAACAACTGCTGAGTAATTACGATTTTGACCTCCAGTGGCGTCATAAAACTCTTATTGTAGCAGTCGAATTTCCATTTATTCTGAATGGCATAATGGATCAAATTGAAAACTGTTTTCGCGCCCTTTTTTAACGTTCCTTCTAGGAAATGAAACGTGTAACTGCAAGGGCAGTTGAAGATATTTCCAGCCAGAGTAAGCGACAAAAAATTGTCCATTTACGGGAATTTTCGTGCATGGCAAATTATGTTTAAAGTCAAACTCAACGTGCACAACTTTTCCGGTTTCCAACATGTTTTTCTTCAATATTTTGTAGTGTTCTACTCGAGTTACATGTTCCTCATATCCTTGTTCGTCTTTTGCATTTTTCTCGTATTCAAAACATGTGTCACAAACATCGGTTCTTGGCAAATCAAAAGAAAAGTTCATGTAACAATTTTTCTATCTTTAAAAATTTTTTTCCGATTGCTGGGAAGTTGTTAAAATTTTGAACGTTGTTATTGCGGAATAAACGAGAGTTTACGTTGCAGGTGTACCTTTGATTATTAGTTTTGGGTTGCCAAGCAGCAATTGCAGTTTCCGTCATTGGTGAAAATACGATGTAATCGTTGCGTGGATCGACAGCAAGACCCAGACCTTGACTCGACTTGCGGCCGACCAAAGTCACCGGAAGGGTTTCCCCGGCTGGCAATGGGCCAGCGCGAAGGGCCGATGTCGCTACGCTAAACAATCGATCAGTCGCCAGTGGTTGATAATACAAAGTCGCTTGTCTCGGGGAAAATGAAAGTCCAACTATGCCATCCCATAATTCAAAAGTGTCCCCTCCAATCTGCAAAAAATTTAATTTTCTGTCATGCATCTCAATCTCAACTGCGACGTTTCTTATTCACTATGGTAATTCGTCGTCGTGTAATATATTAATCATTGTAAAGCAATGTCACTTGATAAGTTGTGAAATCTGGATCGGGAAGCATTGAAGCGTGAACTGCTCTCCAGCTCCTGTTTGACGAAGCGTCGAGGATAACGATTCCTGTGGAAAAGAAAAAGATTCGTCGGTCTAAAAACCTTTAATTCATGAAATATTATTACGTACCCGGTCCAGTGGTGTCCGTCATATAGACAAAAACGTTATCGCAAGTCGTTGCCGTGGTTTCGTCAATCACTAAATTCGTCAGTAAGGAATCGGGTCGGAGTACCTACGATGAAAAACAATCATCTCCAATAATTCTCGAAGATAATTCGTGAGAAAAAAAAAGCGGTACCAACTTCTCGGGGAAAAGTAATCATTCGAACGAGATGATCGGTCTGCAAATCGAAGACGAGTATTTTCGGTGGACAGACCACTCGGAAGTCGTCGATCGATGTCATGATTCCGCTTTCCAGTATCCATAGCCTGTTGCAAGAGTCGGAGCGCATTCTGTAGACCGATATGATTTTCGAGCAGTTGCGGTCGCCTACTCCAGCCCCGTGCCAATCCCAAGAGGGGTAAGCCTGGAGCTGAGGGCTGCCTCCCAGCTGTTGATTACGCGGGACGAAACTCACGGTCGCGGGCACTCCGGCCCGAAGCCTCGGTGTCGCTATGAAAATTCTTTGCCAAGTGACCTCGAAGCCCGTTGGCACGACGTTCTCCGGCCGAAATTGCTCCAGATATTGCTGGTCCGGGAGAGCGAAGTCGATCAACGGCCATTGAAGAACGGTTTCCAAATAGTCCGCTTGGATCGAGGCAATGCATATTGATTTCGTTAACAAAATCAAATAAAAGATCCTGAAAGAATCAATCGAACGCGCTTGAGTCGTGGTTACTTAAGGGGGTCTTCTCATTTAAAATTTTCGAAAAATCAATTTTTTTTTTTTTATGTTTGGAATGTTTATACTTTCGAAAATATGTACACGAAGTATTATTGCGAAATTCATATTTTTCTCGAAGTTATACAGGATTATAGTTAGAAGAACAACGGCTTTGCTTGGCTCATTTCTTTAACTGGAAGTTTACGTACAGTCCTAATCCTCTCGAAGGTCATCTCAAATTTGTTTACTTTAGAAGTTACATGTCATGTTTAAACTGTGCAAGAAAAGTGGAAGGTAAATTATACGGTCCTGGAATAGCACACTAAGTGTAGGTAACATGACATAGTCATATTACTATAAAAATACACCGGAATCTTTAAACCTCTTTTTCTCGAAAACATATATTTGCACTTGTCCAATGGATTCCTCGGGACTCAATCGAACGATCGTCTTGAAATTTCGCACAAATGTTAATCATGATTTCAGCTATGTCCCGTACTAGAACGAGATTTATAAACATAAAATTATTAATGTTATGATGCAAAATAAGCATTAAAAACACCTGAAAATCGTAAAATTTCACTCAAAGTTCCGCCATTTTGTCAAAAATAGCTTTTATAATATTATTCTAGTACGGTACATAATAGAACATCAGCTGAACGTAATCCCATGTTCGTTTTTTCTCTCAGATCATTGTGGCGATTAGAAACCGTTGGACAACATACCTCTGAACGTTGAG